>CAUJAO010000287.1:0-12280 GCA_963082485.1 Eudonia mercurella
GCATTGGAATTGTATTGAGATTGAGTTTGCGTCAAGAGTAGCCTACCTGGGGGGTGTCACTCCGCAGTTCGGTCGACTTATTTACCTACACGCTCTGTCCGCGAGCGGATACAATTTAGCCGAGTGTCACGCACGCAGGAAGCGACCGACGACACGCGGCATCGGCAGTTTGTTTCACGTTTATTTTACTTTCGCAAGTAGAAAGTTCACAGGATGGTGAAACAAAAGCGTTACTGTTCTGCATTCGGATGCACTAACACGAAATTTAAAGATAAGGATTTAACATTGGGTTTGATGCAAACCGTCCCATTCGTCACTAATTCAAAAATGGTCCCATTCGCAAATGATCACGCTATAGTTTCGTAATACTCACATAATCAATCAGTAAATAAAAATATAGCTGTTTTAAAACTTATTTATCTGTATTCAATGGAGTACTTACCTATCATAATAATAAATTTTATAATTACATATAAGTATTTAAATAAATAATTATTGTGTAATTTATATACGTTTCATAACTCATAAATATTCAAAATAGCTATTAGGGAAAAAATTGTTACGCAAATGTATAACAACTAATGCCATCTATGATATTGATTATAATAAGTTTACAACTCAAATCAGATATTAAATTTATTACACCACGCACAGCCAATAAAGTTCTCACTTTTTTATTCATAATTAATTATAGTTGCTATTGGCCCATATTTGGAAACAACTAAGGAAAATAAAGCTAACTGATCAAATGTTTTTTACTCTCTTTCATTTTTCTCCTGCCCGATAAGGGGCTATATTGAGTCCACTAGCGACGCCACTTGGTTTTGATTGATTGTGGCAAATTTAGACCATTTAAACAAAAACCGGCCTTCACCAACTATAGTGTGACCAATGGGACAGAATGCGAATGGGACCGAATGCGAATGGGACCATTTTTGGATTCGTGACGAAATGCGAATGGGACGGTCTACGTCAAACTCTTAACATTTCACAAACTTCCCAATAAAATAGAATATACATACGCGGCAACAGATCAACATACCGTAATTTCCCCGACCAATTTTCGCCTTAATGTCCCATACATATACTTCAATATCCATTGAGAATTTTGACAGATTTGGTATGTTGATGTGTGGTGGATATTTTTACTGTTTAAAGGTTTTGGCCGAAACTGAAGAAATCTTGTTTCGTTCGGATGCTTAAAACTAATATAAATTTTAGCTTAATAGTGCCTATGCTTAATTAACTAGGTTTATCTCTAAAATAACTTTATACCTAAGAACATTTTTACTTGAAACTCATTACCAGAAAAACAATAACAATATTCTCGTACAGAAAAAAGAAATGACTCATTCAATTTAAGTAGGTTTGTAATCGGCATCACGGCTCTTAAGCGAGTGTGCGAGTTCGACGGGCGATCAAACGCGAGCGCCTGTTGAAAAATGGAAGTACACTAGTTGCTCTACGTGAGTTCTTCTGACCGCCCAAGTCAACTAGTATCTAAGTACCTATTTATGTTCTGTTATTCTGTTTAGCGCTTAAATTACCTACCTACCTAATAAAATTATTATACTTTCCGTGTTGAAAATACATCAGAGCTATTATTGGGACAACGTGAATAGTAAACCTGATCTGTAAGTACAAGATACAACAGAGTATTAATGCGTACCTACGCATAACCACCTACTTCAGTTTTTGGTGGCTAAGTATTACTTAGGTAGGTACTTACCTAATATAATATTGTATTTTATTGATCATTAACAAACAAACCATGAAAAGCGTGTTTTACAGTATTATAGGTACCTACCTACGTGGTGCAAGCGCTTCATATTGCAGTATTTGCATTCAACCCTATGAGCGACACGCAGCCGGGTTACCGGGTTACGTCAAGGTCGCCAAGCAGGATTTTGTGAAAGCAACGGCGCGCGCTCGTAGCGCCTTAGATATAAGATTTACTTTCGATTGTCCCGGCCGTTGAGAGAGTTAGGTACGCGGGATCATTTTTAAGCATGAAAATTTATGTCTTATTTATATTTCGATATGTTTGAATGTCCATTGGTAAAAATTTAAATCCTTTGCCATGCATGCCGTCCGCGTTGCCATTAAGAAAAACTCATTTTAAAATAAGAAAAAAAGAAAAACTGCGTGTGCTATTGAAACTTTTTATTTGATAAAATTGCGATTTAGGATGTCTTAATAATAAAAGATGTTCATTAGACCATCACATAATAGACCATCATTTAAACCTGTCCAATCTGAACAAAATAAATAAAGTTCTCTTTAACTTTAATTACCAGAAAGAACCTTTTATTTTTACAATGCTACTTAACCGCTAAGATTATGAACTACATCAGTGTAGTTAACATAATCATAATCTTATTTATGATACAACCTAAAGCAATTATACAAAATATCTTTCCATACTGTACTTATTTAGGTTTATTTAAAGTAGAAATATAATATCGTCACATTTTGTTCATTTATAAGTTAGGGCAGATAAAATTAGATGCTTTAAAATAACACGTAATGAAAAATAAAATGACATTTTATGAGAAGCAACGATAAAGGCCATATGTTTCTTTTTGAGGAATGTAAGTTACAGTATTAATTTTCACTTCCGTTTTATGTTCACTATTGTTTTAATTTCTTACTAGCATTTGCTAAACATTTACTAACTTTAGCTGCGTGTCGATATATCGCATTTAAGTGAATCACACGACTTGTTATCTTCAAAAGCCTCATTTCGTTCAGTTTTATAACAAAAGAAATATAGAATTTCCAAAATGACGAATATTTTTTTGCTTCTAATATTGTCATAACCTTCGTAAATATTCAGTTCATCATTTTCACAAAAAAATTAAAGAACTGTATCTAAAAAATGCTGGATACTCTTTCCACAAAAAAATTAAAGAACTGTAGCTAAAAATCGCTGGATACTCTCACAATACAAAACAGTTAGCTGACATAAGCCATTTTTGTTCTTTACGCATTTGGCATTACGAATTTATTATAATCGCTACTTGTATAACATAAATATACTATATATACTAATTTGTCTATAAATCATAACATTTAATCTCTGACATTCCCTATTTGTTATAATAATGCACATAATATATTGGTATTCTGATGTGTTCATAATTTCTTAGTCTCTAAAAAAGAACATTATTTACTGGTCAGATTATTGTAACAAAAACTATAGACGAACAGAAAGGTGGGGTGGACACGCGAAGAGATCCCGTTTAAGACACATTTTTATTATGATGTTTTTAATATCACTTTATTTGAAATGTACATGCTATGGGAAGACTATTTTATATGCTTATCATTAAGAAACTAAGCTCTCTTTGTCACTATCAACAAACGGGATAAAACGAGAGCATAGTATTCAGTTATACCTTTAAGGTAACAATACAGATTGCAAATTCAAAATAATACAAGTTAAAAATAAAAATTGAACAGACTTATGGGACTACTCGTGTTTAAGTTTTCTTTAAACCAGACATTTCTAACTCTTTAAATAGTTCGTGGTCACAGAGTCTTTAAACGTAAGGCTGAAATAATTATGCAAAATAAACGCCAGTAGATCTGTAAGTGTTTTATTTAAATGTGCAGTGTCCGTGTTAAAATACAAAAATTAAAAAGTACCTGATCTAATTTAAAAGATGTAATAAATCAATAGTAAGCAGGAGATAAGGCCAACCGCTCCCCTTGCTGCCTTAACTGACATTGCACAAATACCGCTACGTACAGAATCGCTACCAACTGCAACATGTCGCGTTTGCATGTGTCTACTGAAATAAACATAGCAAAACCGCACTTACAAGGATTTTTAAGAATTAAAATAACAAAAACAGTGTAATCTACATGTAAATTCAATTGAAAACTCATTATTAAATTAAAAATAGCATTGGGTTGGGCACCGTAAGAGTTACCTGGTTAACACTTTGTAAATAGTTTGATATGATCTGACCGGCTATTTAAAGGTAAAAAAACAAAGCAATAATTAGTAATTACTTAACAAAACTCTTAACAGGCTCAATATGTTGAATTTATTCATTGATTTCGATCTTATGTCATAGGGATAAAGTCAAAATTAAGGTGTTCAATATTGTCAGCTCGAAAGTGGGGTAATCGATAAGATGAGAGAGAAATAAGTTTATCTAAATAGTGTAAAGAGAAACCTTTGTTTCTGTGTCTTCATTGGGACTGGTGTCCCGTACAATCGGATAACACTTTGAATTGGACTATACATTTGTTCGGGGCATTATGTTTGACAATTACAATTTTTTTACATCGTTTACCATGAATTCCAAAAGATTTCAACCAATTACAATAAGTAGCATTTTAAATACAAAATACACTATGTTATATCACATATTTTATAATATTGTTTGTTTATAAAGTGCGTTCATAATTTGTGCGATTATGTCCGAAGCCGTAAAGAGTTTAAAAGACAAACGGAGCTTGTTTCAATATGATCGACCGCATTGCTTCCATTCTGTCTATTAGACGGGCTTCTTTTGGGTTTTCCGATTATCCCAATTCGTAATCACAAAGCACGATTTAGGCCACGGCAACTACTGAATCGAACATAAACGCAGCATCAAAATGGCACCGTACGCATACACGAATCGTCGAAAACGAGCGGCCAAAAGAAAAACGTTCACGTGACAGTTTTTATCGAAACACTAACCGTCCGCTTAATACTAACGGTGCGTCCACACCGCAGTTACGTAACTCAGAGCGCCACGATGCAAATATGTTAAGAGCTATTTAAAATTAAAAAAATATATGTACGACCCTCTCACTGTTTACCTATTAAAGAGTCTTTATACATATCGTTATGCCACACAAACTAAAGTTATATTTTTTTCAAAACAATAAGCCAAATTGTAATTAAACTTTCTATGCTTAAAAAAGTTTATTCAACAGCATAAGCAATTTAAATAAAGTCCACTATGGAAAGTTTCAAATCGCAATAATTCAGTTTCATAAAAACCTTTTTTTAAATGTTTTTTATTAACTATTTAGATCTATGTATTGTTTTTAAGCATATAAAGTTTCGTTACAATTTGCTTATTGGTTTGGAAAAGTTGGAACTTTGAAATTTGCATGCATTGCAATACAGAAACATATAAAGGCTCTAAAGTTGGTAAATTTTCTATATTTAATAGACGAGAATCGTTGCTCCACGTAAAGTGACCGCAGTGCGAACTCACCATAACAGATCTCGCACCGTACTCTGTAAAAATATTATTAAATGCTAGAACACTGTATAATAAAAGTACGTAATGAATAACATAGAGCACGTGTCTCACTGCGCTGCGCGTGGAATGAGTCCGTTACCGCCCGGCCGCGAACACTGGCGTCTTGGACCGCAGCGAGCGCATTTCTAGTTCATTGCGTTTTTTCTATCAATGTTGGCTAGGACTGCCGTAGTATGCCTTAAGGCTAGGTTCACACGGCATCGTACTCTAAGTTTTTTCCAGTATACGAATATAAACGTGCAAAGAGCTACCTCGTCGTACAAAGAACGTTCACTCGATACATTTTCATTCGTATAGAAAACGAACTGTCGCAGTTTTCTTACATCAATCACTTTTTGATAAAAACGTTGATATAAACGTGTACTATATGCGACACTGCAAACCGAATACGTTAAAGTTCATACGGTTAGCTTGACAAGTCCGTTGAGTATACGTTAAACGTATTGAGGTGTTAACTCTTTTTTGCAGTAAAAGTCGTGTGAATGGTTTAATTACTATTATTATTATTTACATATATATTTTTTTTAGGGGCATTTTTATGAGTAAACCGTTATACGCTATATTTGCAATATATAACATTACCTGCATCACCGTTGCCAATTTAACTTTATAGATAACGTTACTTAACGTTACTAATATAATAGTGTGTATTTCATAACGTTATCAAGCCCCGGTTCTATGTACAGACGCCTGCACATCAACCTATACAAAACTGTCCAATTTCCTCAATAGACTTTAAACTTTACATATTACGTCATATGGTTGAACATTTATTGAAGAAATTAAAAAGAAATTTACATACAGGCGTTACTATTTACTCAATACGACGTATACTGCATTAAAACGTCCAGGACAATGCCGTGTGAACATAACCCAACGCGCAACGATCTATAAACCCGCTCGCCCGGTCGTAGCCGCTCTCGCTTGTGGCTGGGTGCGTTAGCCGGCGGCGGCGGGCGAGGCGGGCGCGGGTTATATGAGCTGGCGACCGAGCGCTTGCCGCAGTTTGCGATCCCACGCCTCCGCCTCCGCCCACGAGTGCCGTACCTCCCGGAACAACTGCGACCGACAAAAAGTAGAGTTAAGTAGGTAGAGTAAATAGCCTACAGCTCTCCCACTGTGCTGGGCAAAGCCCTCCATCATTGAAATCAAGTCCTCACAACAATTGATGGGTAACGGCTTGATCACTACGCTTGAATGCGGGTTGGTGGTATGACCTGGTTGGTGGTATAACCCAGGAACTTCGGGTACCGGGCCGAGCGCTTTGCCACCGGCCGCCGAGGCGTTAAGTAGGTAAGTACACAGTCAATACAAGGTATTTGGTACCTGTATAATCATGAATATGCCTAAATAGCATCATATTGCCTAGATATTAAGGTTGTTTCTTACAACGTAAAATTGTGAAGTGAGAACCCTAGTCCATCTTATACATTGTAATTATTCGTTAACCTCAAGGTCTAAAAAATCAGAACTCAAAAACTGTCATGGCTTGAACAAAAAAATGTAATAATATAAATTTGAGTTCTGGTATGGAAAAGTAATTCTATGTACCAAATTTTCAACCCACTTGGAAAAACTATGAATACTACACTAAAAGTAACGGCAGTCCATTGCGGCATGGTGGCGCCATCTACAGCTGTTTATTAAAGAGTTTGTTTGTTCTTGCAAGTTATGCAACTTTTGCAATGCCGAAATTGCAAATATATCAAACTCTTCAATGTAAAGGCATTTAAGCGCTTTGGTTAGTAGTAACACCCACCAAATCTCTTTCGGCCAGGGTAGTGAGTCGATCCGACTCGACCCTCACTAATGTTAAAGTCGATGGGGAATGTCAGATTCCAGCAATATGATGTTAATAGACTGACAAAGCTAAAGTGGTCAAACCGTTAAGTCACAAATCCGGTTATCGCAGTCATCATCATCATGCTGGGGCACGAGCCTTCCCTATGGATGGATAGGGAGAACGGCCCATAAACCACCACGCGGGCCCAGTGCGGATTGGTGGTTGTTAACGACTGCTAATGCAGCCGGGATCAACGGCTTTACGTGCCTTCCGAAGCACGGAGGAGCTCGAGATGATAAACTTTTGGTCACCCATCCGATGACCGGCCTTTGCGAAAGTTGCTTAACCTCAGCACTCGCAGACCGGGCGCGTTAACCACTGCCCCATCGAGTTCCTCGGTTATCACAGTATTAAAAAAGAAATAGTAAAGAGAACAGTATCTCACCTGCGAAAGCCACACTTCGTCCGCTAACAATTCGTTGAGGATGACTGTGGTGTCTTTACTGGGGTTCTGCATTCTCTTCTCCGCCACCCGTTTACTGCACTCGGCGTACATGAGGTACTTCTGGTGCGATATCCTGGAGTACAGCTGCACGCGGCCGCAACACGCCGCGCATACTAGGAATTCCTATAAACGATTTATAAAGTATTACATAAGGTAGTTAAAGGTTAAATTTGGGGTTAGGCGTATCCCTTTTAAGAAATTTTAAGATTAGTTTTGTTCAACCAATTATGGTGCATAAAAATATCATAGTGTACAACCCCCCTTAGTTTTCTACCATGATGACATGGTCAACAGAGCTTTTCGCGCACAACTTTGGCAACTTTTCATAACCGTTACTTAACTTGCCTGAATAAGTTTTTAAAGCCTACCTGATTAACAACAACATATAAAATACATTGTTTAAGTTATAAAAGTCAGTTTGGAATACGTAAGGGTTGAGACAAGGACTTTTTTAGCTTTGTATGTCGCAGATAGCTTAGTTACTAGGGGGACATCTTGAAACAACTTTGTCCACGTGCGCACGCGCGTGTTCAACAATGGTTTATGTTAGGGACGGCGAACCTATGGCACTCGTGCCATTAATGGCACGCAACACAATATTTTGGGCACGTCACTGATCACAAAATTAATTAAGCATTACGAAAAAAAGTGTGAAAAAACCTATTTTTAAACGTCCTGTTTTTTTGTAGTAAATAAAGAGTTTTGAGTATTTATTATTAGTAATAATAAATACTCAAAACTCAAAACGTTGTCGCCCAGTTAAAACAAACGAAAATAAAACTTAAGTCAATGCAATAAGGGTTTTTTTTTAAAATGCGGTAGGTCGGTAGGCTAAAGCGCTAATATGCCCATACTGTTTGCCCTCGATGAGTATAACTTAATAACTTAAATAAACCAATTTAATTAAATAAAAGCAAAATTATTTTGCATGTTTTTTAATTATAATTAAATATTCTAATTGGGGTGTCTGAGGATGTGCGTTCATTCTGTGACATATGTAAACGTGACGTATATAAACTATAACCGCCAGTTGCACCAAAATTGATATACATTTACAAATTAAGATTAACGTTTTACATAAACTAATCCGTTACTTTCACGAATTCGTAAATGTACGTTGCACCAACAAAATACGAGTAAAAGTATCAGTTAAATTATTTGCTACACAACTGAAGCGTTGTAACACATCATTATTATACGCAGTGAAAATAATAAGAAAACATAAGAAACTCTAAACATCTCTCATCTCAATGTGAATATTAGTTCCGGTTGCTGTTACTAGATGGCGCTATTTAACCGCGCTCCTAAATGGCGCTATCGTTTCGTCTTCTCAAATGTATTTATTAGCCTGGTCATGTTAGTAAAATCAATTCACTAAGTTGTGATGGGAAATCCATACTGTACCTTTTAAGGCGGTGGAAGTCCTGGTGCTGTACAACCGTCCAGGCGTAAGCTGAGTTCGGGGTCTCACCTGTAGTCCGCCCCTAATTGGTCCCACTTTAGTCCCACTTACCTAGTGAACCGCTCGCTTTGTGGCTGAATAATTTATAATTTATATAATAATATATATTACAAATATAATATTTAATTATAATTGTGAAGATTTGTTAATAGCATATGTCTATTTATTCTCCTTAACTTTAGATGTTATTTGTCTGTAAATCTTCCTAGAAATAAATAAATAAAAAAAAACAGTCGTATTCACATCTGTTGCCGTCTCATTTTCGTCACACGAACCCTACCTTCTTACTACAGCGTTAATTTTACCATTTTACCTCAGTAGTTATTTACTACCATGGTCGTTTTTATTTTACATGTAGTAAGCCATGATAATTAGCATCGTAAGTGTCAGTAGTCTGTACTGTACGTGACGTTGAGGGTTTGTTTATTTTTTGTTTGTAGTTTTGAAATAGTAATTAAAGTGCATTTAATAATGGAAAATATTATTTTTTCCACCAAACTTCACTAGGCCCGCGTGGTGGTTTATAGCCCCTTCTCCCTATCTATCCATAGGGAAGGCTCGTGCTCCAGCAGTGGGGACATAAAATTTGCTGATGATGATGTTGATGATTATTTTGGAAGATGATATTCTGCAAGAAAAGTAAGTAACTACCTACTTACAATTAATGTTAGGTACTTTATTGGGCTTTTTGGGACGACACTACTCTGTTTGCTACTAGCGTGCAATCCATGGAAGACCTGTTGCTGAAGATGGAGCGAATGAGCCTTGAGTTCGGATTAAAGATTAACCGCAACAAGACCAAGATGATGATCATAGACCGCGCCAACAACAACTCGCCGGAAGTGACACAAATCGGCCTGTAGCGTGGTTCAGTCCTACATATATCTTGGAACTTTAATCACAAATAATGGTGGATGCATGGATGAGATAAAACGACGGATGGCCATCACGAGAACAGCAACGGACAAGATGAGGAAAATATGGAGGGACAGAAATATAACTAAAACTACTAAGACCAGACTCGTACGAACGCTTATTTTCCCCATATTCCTGTACGCTGCATAGACGTGGACATTGCGAGAAGTAGAAAGGATGAAAATAGATGCTTTAGAGATGTGGTGCTGGAGAAGAATGCGGAGTATCGTGGACCGAGTTTCACACTAACATCTCGATACTTTTTTTTTTTTTTTTTTATATATAGCACGGCAAATGACTCCATTTCACCTGATGTTAAGTGAATATGGAATCCAGATGCGATGACAACTGGTGCAGCGTGAAAATAACGCAGCATCAGTTACCCTCACTCTGCCGGCCCACAAGGTGCCTCTTCACGCCTCGTTTGAAGGACCCCATATCATAGGAAGGAGGGAAAACGTGTGCAGGCAAACTATTCCATGTTTTGGAAGTGCGACAAAAAAATGGGTCACCAAATTTCTTAGTGCGTGATGGAATATTTGAGACAGTGAAGCGGTGACTCCGGAGAGCAGCACGCGTACTTCTATGGAGGAAGGGAGAAGGAGGGATGAGGTCAAAGAGTTCTTCAGAGCACTCGCCATGGTATAAGCGGTAAAACACACTGAGTGACGCAATATCTCTACGCAATTGCAGAGTTTCGAGAGTATTTGTGACTTCTGCGTTGCCGATAATGCGTACAGCGCGACGCTGCAATCTGTCCAAAGCATCGAGAAGGTACTTTGCGGAACCGTCCCAGATGTGCGAGCAATACTCCACGCAAGACCGTACCTGTGTCTTGTACAAAAGGCACAACTGGTCAGGCGTAAAGAATCGCCGCACCCTGTTCAGAATACCGAGTTTTCGTGAGGCTGTTTTGATCACGGCTTCGATGTAGTCTCTTTGGTTTAGATCGCAGCGAATCGTCATACCGAGCATGTTGATACTGCTCTGCAGGCTTAGAGATGTACCTTGAAGAGTTGGAAGGGGAAGGAATGGTGACTTTTTTGCCGTGAACGCACACACCTGTGTTTTCTTGGCATTGAACTCAACAAGATTATTGGAGCCCCATTTAGATATGAGGTCCAATACCCGATTGAGCTCAATGACAAGATTCACTTGGTTAACTTCGGTTTCGACCCGCCCGGCCGCTGGGTGACCGTTATATCCCCCATGCACTGTGCTATCATCTGCATAGCAATGAATATTTCCAAGTGGAAGCATATCATTGATATGCAGAAGGAACAGCGTGGGGGACAGAACGGAACCTTGAGGGACACCAGCGTTCACTGACATGAACCGCGAAGCGCATCCATCAGACAGGACACGGATTCTCCGCTCATGTAGGAAGCCAGCGACCCAGTTGCAGAACTGAGCAGGCAGACCGTATGCCGGGAGCTTGGAGAGAAGGAGCTTTATGCCAGACCCGATCAAAAGCCTTGGCTATGTCAAGGCTAACAGCCACGACTCACCACGCTTGTCAATAGCCTCACCCCAGAGATGTGCAACGTACGCTAGAAGATCACCCGTTGATCGTTTCGGCCGAAACCCATATTGGCGATCATGAATTATGGAGTGTTCTTCCAGGTAGTGGACTAGTTGTTTGTTTAAAATACGTTCCATGATTTTGCACAAAACTGAAGTAACGGCTATGGGGCGGTAATTAGATGGGTCTGACCGATCTCCTTTTTTGGGGACCGGTTGCACATTAGCTTCTCTCCAAGATTCCGGCACACAACCAGAAGAGAGCGAGAGACGGTAAAGGCGCGTTAACACGGGGGACAACTCCGCTGCACACATTTTCAGGACTATTGCTGGAATGCCATCAGGGCCATTAGCTTTCCGGACATCGATTGACTGCAGCTCCGCACGGACATCACACTGCCTGATTTTAAAATCAGGCATTGTGTGGCCACAGTGAGGAATTGAAGGTGGCTGTGCATTGCAGTCATCGATTCGGGAGTTAGCTGCAAAGAGTTTGGCCAGGAGATCGACCTTCTCTTGCGGCTTGTGAGCTAAAGTCCCGTCAGGACATCTCAGTGGTGGCAGCGAGGGTTGGCAGAAATTTGATTGCACGGCTTTGGCCAGACGCCAGTAGCTACGGCTGCCCGTAGGATGCGTCAGAAGTTCTTGGCCGACCCGTGCAACGCGCTGGGCATCCGCTCTAATGTAGGCTCTTTTGCAAGACTTGGTGGCATTATTATAGGCTGCTTTCAGCGAGCGAGTTTCGGGATCCCCAAGAGCTTTACCTCTGATCCAAGCGCGGTATGCCGCCTGCCTGTTATCGACAGCGTTGGCACACTCACGGT
>CAUJAO010000288.1:0-22941 GCA_963082485.1 Eudonia mercurella
GTTCCTTATCGGCGATAACAGCGTCCGCGTGCAAAAGATAAACATAAAAAATGTCAAGAACAAACTCTGCGCCACGATTTATTACAAAAAGCTTTTAAATAACTTAATAATAAGCGTATTTTTATTGACACATTAAATAAACTGAACTCGATACTATTCGATCATCTGAAATAACATTATTTTAAGTTAAGCTTTGCACTCTCTAAATAAAGATCATTATGTCCCGCCCGCTGGACACTACAATAAATACTCCTGTCAAATAATAAAGCAGACTAAACTAAGCCCGTATTTACGATACTTACCAAAATGAGGTCGATTCGACTACAGTTTATAGTATAAAAAAGGAGGATAAAAATAGGTGTACTGACCACTAAGAACTCCCCGGCCACGGTGTGCAGCAGCGGCGGCGTGGGGCTGAGCAGCGCCGTGGCCAGGATGTAGCCGAAGGGCGCCGCCGCCGCCGCCAGCAGCGCCGCCAGCGCCGCGCCCCGCATCGGCCGCAGCCACACGCCCAGCAGGCACGCCAGCGGGTTGGCCATCGTGCCCAGCGACACCGCCAGGTGGTACGTGCGCGCGCCGTACGGCATGCACGAGTACGACTGGATCGACGGCAGCACGCCGTTCATCAGCGCGTTCAGCACCAGCATCAGCGCTAGCAGCGCCAGCCAGCGCGGCCGCAGCAGCGACTCGGGCGGCTTGGCGGCCTCCTCGCTCTTGGCGGCCGCGGCGGGCGCCACGCGCTCGCGCCTGAACACCGCCAGCCGATCCACGGCTGCGAAGCTGGCGAGACTCAGCGCCGCCAGCGCGCTTAGCAGCACCATGAACACGGTGGAGTCGAATCGCGGCGGCGGGTACTCCGGCACCAGCGAGCCGTCGGCCGCGGGCACGCACTGCGGCGCCCCGCCCACGCCCTGGATCAACGCCAGAATGCTCGGCACGAACCCGCTGAGACCCTCGCCCACGAGGTACGTCGCGAGGTATACGTCGCGGTAGTGCCTCAGGTACGGGTAGAACAGCACCGAGCTGGTGCAGCCGACCAGGCCGGCGAAGAACGTCAGCGTGAGGAAGGCGACGGAGCGCTCGGTGTCGCCCACGAAGGCGGTGACCGGGTGCAGGAACGCGTTGAGCGCGAGCGCCAGCGCGCCCACGACGAGCAGCCCGTAGATGTAGGCGGCGTCGGCGACGCGCGGTAGCAGGCGGCGCGCCGCGGCGTACAGCAGCGGGCCGGCGTTGGCCAGCTGCACGGCCAGCGTCATGGCGGCGGGCAGCGCCCAGCCCTCGGGCAGCCGCTCTACCAGCAGCGGCAGCTGCACGTACAGCCCGTTGACGCCCAGCCACGTGCCCAGCGCCCAGCACGCCATGGCCACGTCGAGCGCCACCAGCCGCTGCACTCCCCACATCTTCGGTTTATAGTTCGGCTCGCCGAGACACGGTGAATCCTCCTCGTTCGCCCTACGGAGTTGCGATATTGTTTAAGAGCGATAGCTCGAATGAAACTATACCGAAATTATTATTTTCAATACCGTAAGCAAATGTTATCTTAAATTAGCTATATTATTATATTTCTTCATTATCTGATGGATGATAATGTTTATAACAGACTAAACAATATGAAAATAAATCTTGCATTTTGTTTGTTTGATATGATTGATTTATCTTATTTATTGGTGGCCAATAATAATACAGTGATTGTATAATTTTCTCTATGGAGAAAGGAAGAGACCATTTCCGTAAATAGCTGGTGTGGCTTGACTGTATTTATTTCGTATGAATATGCTGCTTCCTTGGGTTTCATGAAACATTCATGTAAAACTACTTACATTTTACATTTCTGATATGCTGCGTTTTAAGAAATTGTTTATCGCATGAAATTACAATTATTATGGTACTATTTGGCTGTTTTATATTTAAAATTTAATTATTTAAAACCTATTTTCAACCTTTTTATTATACTATTAATCAACAACAGCCTTTAGCAGCATTTTATAAAAATTGTATATACAGGGTGTGGCGTAAGTAGTGGTCCACCGTTCAGGATTCGATGAACCAGATAATTAAATAATTATTATTAAATAAATGGGCACTGACAGTGTAGTACGTTTTTTTTACAAAAATCGCCCTTGAACTTGAAGGTGTTTTAAAAATTAGGGTTAAAATTAGAGAAGAACCAACTTTTTCTTCAAAGTAGCTAAATTTACATAAAAAATCATTATTTAACATGATAGCTCTAGTATTCAGCAGTAATTAACAGAAATCAAAATGAAAAAATAATGGTTTTTGTTGAAACTACAAACAAATTTGTAGTAAAAGGTAGAAATTTCGTAAATAAAAGACAAAAAGGAAATATTTTCGGAACCCTTGGGTAAAAATGGTTAAAATTTTTAATTGTTATAGTTAATTATCTGGTTCATCGTATCCTGAACGGTGGACCACTACTTACGCCACACCCTGTAGATAAATAAAAAAGAAAATAAGACAAAATATGCATATAGAATACTTAACAAAGCATCATTAAGTAACCTGGCGTGACCACCGCGAGTATGATTATGAAGCAGTGATCTTTAAGCATAAACCACCAAAGTAAGTTAGTCAAAGCACTCAATTTGATAGTGAGCATAGTGTGTCGACGTACCTCGCAGGCGGAGCGCGCCCTCGCTCTAGCCAGCCGCCGGCGCCGGCGCCGCGCCGCGCCTGTTGCACCGCGAGAACGTTACCAACATGTGTGCACACTGTGCAGTGTTTGCATACTACCTACTAATTAACCAACACTGACACAAGGGCCCCTGAAGAACCAGTTACTTATCTTTACTATTTGACATGAAACTTCTGCTATAGTAAACAGTAAGGCTGATCATGATTTACTTTCTTGAATAAATTGAATCAAAGTTATCTGAGCCGAACAGCTGACCATCACATAGTTTCTTATCTGCATTTATAATGTTGATTGTATAGATAGGTAGAACATATGACCAGCCCTACACTTTCCACATGGCCACCTCTATATTAGATAGTCTAGACAGGTTTAAAATGCACGTAGTTACCAGGGCTTGATACCGTTTTTAAATGCCCAGTATAACTACCAGTATGTCACATTATTTATATAAAGGTAATTTGGTACCGGTAATGCAGGTAACATTATCTAGAAAAGTATCACAACTTTTTTTGTTAAATATTGTGCTTTAGTCAATCCGCATAGAGTGGTTAGCTAATTAACCAGTAAAAATGCCACCAGGTAGCCAGGTGCCAGGTAACAATACGGGTACTATTTTTACCGGTATCTTTGTTTGACAGAAGTAACAATACCAGTATTTTAACAGTATTCAAAGCCCTGGTAGTTACACCAGAGTTAACTAACCATTCGCCGACAAACTAGTGGTATCAGAGTAAATTATTAATAATTCATCAATTAATAACTTCAATCTTACAAAAAAAGTTTTATTCAAAGCAGCATCCAAATAGTATTAGAGTTAGGATGGTACAATTAAAGAATAAGTGAAATAAATAAATAGTACCTAATTGAATTTCAAAATATGTAACATACAAGATTTGTTAAGATGAGATGATCTTCTGGGCACCTAAAAGTTTTGAGTGAGAGCTAAACTCATGGTATTGCACTACCAGGCTAGCTTTTATTTCACAGAGAGCAGAGTGGAATTAAATAAAGCACCCAGAAGACTACCTTATAATGAAAATGGAATGATGTTTTGGGAAATCTGTTATTTAAAATGTTAGTTTCTTTACACCACACAATAAAACTATTAAACACACTGATGTACAGATCCATTAACCCCTGTCTTCTCAAGAAAACTAGACACAATAGAAAAACAATGCTTACGCGGTTAAAAGCAAAAGAAAATGAAATCTGAAATTTTCTTTATACTATAAAATAATTTTATTTGAATTACTTAATAATTTTGTAATTTTCACATGCAATATGTATCGTTAAATAAAATTGTAAGACTTAAACCTGTTTTGTGCAATTAGCTGTATGTTGTGTAAATCATGGAGTAATGATATCATTAATATTGTAGCCACTAACTTTATAAAATCATAAAAGTTATTTAAACCTTCTGTAAATTAAAGTTAGACAGACATGCACTTTAGACTGTATACTAGTAGATGATAAAGATATGTACAGTACAAGTCTAGCTACGTAGATAAGATCTTCAATATTCCAAAGCATTATTGATCAATTAAATTGTGGCAAATTGCTAACCAATCAGCATGAGATTGAACAATGAAACAATGTGAATAAATAGGAGCCAATTAAACGAAACGCAATCTGCTGTGTAAACATGACACATACACAAATGACCAGATTATTAAATTAACAAACGAGTAATCCTACATACAGTGCTAAGGTGCTGCTCGTGAGGCTACTGGCTGCAAATTGCTAGTGCGCTACCGCCAGAAGAATTAGTATAAAGCTTGCTGTATCGTTTGAGACTTACATCGCGCTCCACGGACGATGTGTTGACGTAACTTAGGTATCTATGAAACTGACTGATACTCGCGATACCTACAGACGTGCAAAATGCAAATTTCACCAACCTTGTTGTATCTGCCATACCGACTACATACACCACGTACTCATTTATTTCCGTTCTTTATATTAAAACTCATTATCTTGCTAAGTAATTAGATATTATTAGTTCATATATTATCATAGCGCAAGTTCTATCACAATGTAAATGAGAAAACTTAGGTCTGTATTATAATTATGGTAAACTTTGTATTTAAACAATGTTCTTAATCGTGTCTTCTGATTTTCATAATAATAGTATCAAATTTTCTGTAAAGATGACGAAATAATACGTCAAGGCAAATACGAATACCATACTAATTTCACCACCAGCAGGGATGACAGTCGGTCAGTGACAACTTGTAGTTGACACATTGACAGTGACAGAATCAGCTGTGTGGTGCGGTCCAAGACGCACACAACAGGTAGGCTACTCTTGACGCAAACTCAATCTCAATATAATTCCAATGCGATTATTATGTATCGATATTGGGATAAACTTTGCAATTTCGGAACGCCCCATCTCATCATCATCATCAGGAAATTGAGTGAACAAATTAATATTTATTTGTTCACTCAATTTCCACGCAATTTAATTCCAATGTAGCGCTATTATCGCTTTTAAGAGTGCCATTTGAATTTTTTAGATGTGGGATTGGAATTGTATTGAGATTGGTTTGCGTCAAGAGTAGCCTACCTGGTAGGCTACTCTTGACGCAAACTCAATCTCAATACAATTCCAATGCGATTAATATGTATCGATATTGGGATAAGTTTTGCAATTTCGGAACGCCCCATCTCGATAATAATTTGTTCACTTAATTTCCACGCAATTTAATTGCAATGTAGCGCTATTAACGCTTTTAATAGTGCCATTTGAATTTTTTAGATTTGGGATTGGAATTGTATTGAGATTGAGTTTGCGTCAAGAGTAGCCTACCTGGCCTCGATCGCGTTATTTGCCGTGAACATGTGAACTGAGGGCCCACTTCACAGAATGCTGATTTGCCTACCTGGAGCTATTGTGACGGAGATATGAAACCTTATTTTAGCCTTTAAATTCATTGTACCGGATTCCTGGAAGAAGGATGGATCAATTTCGGTGGGCCCTCAGTCTACATGGTTTTTGAGGTTAAAATGTCAAAAATCGTCTTTTCTGCGTAATCGCATGATTGTACCGAAAAGATGACCATTCCAAACCAATGTGACAACATTTATGTGACAGCTACAAATACATAAAACAACTAAAAATGATAATTGGGAGGAAGATATAAGCAATTATTTATTTGACAATGGGTGAATTGAGGGACCACGATCGAAACTTCTAAAATCATCGTGAATCTTGCATGAAAATATAAATTAAACAGAGATTCTAAGTTATTTAGTCATGCCAAATGCCTCATTTACCAATTAACACCAGTACTTCAATAGTTTTAGAGAACATTGAAGATTTTATTACAATGGACAACGACTTTAAAGGGTGAACATAATTTTAATAATTTAAGGATAAGTCCCTCCTTTAAAATTATATGCGGGAGAAAATACACTTTTTATCATGATCCCAAAATTAGGCCTTTTCATCTTAGCGTTACATGGTACCAGATAATGGCTATTTTCTCCATGGGCATCATTTGGGTCTGATCTGAGCGACCAGATTTAGGTTGATTAATTAAGAAAGGAGCTCGATGGCGCAGTGGTTAACGCGCCCAGTCTGCGAGTGCTGAGGTTAAGCAACTTTCGCAAAGGCCGGTCGTCGGATGGGTCACAAAAATTTATCATCTCGAGCTCCTCCGTGCTTCGGATGGCATGTAAAGCCGTTAGTCCCGGCTGCATTAGCAGTCGTTAACAATCACCAATCCGCACTGGGCCCGCGTGGTGGTTTATGGCCCGTTCTCCCTATCCATCCATAGGGAATGCTCGTGCCCCAGCAGTGGGGACATTAAATGAGCTGATGATGATGATGATGAATTTAGAAAAACTCGTAGAAATAGAAATAGAAATAGAAATTATTTATTGTATTACTGTGTACAATATAGTTCTTACATAATAAATAGTATCAACGTTGGTGGTGCGTTGTAACATGTTGGCTCGCAGGTTTGCAAGGTGTACAGGTGAAGTAAAATGAACATTGTTCAGAGCATATTGCCAATCCTTTTACACGTGCAGTCTGTCAACTATACGCAGCGCGCCATCGGCTCTCTGCGCGTCCAGTATAACAATGCTTTCAGGATGCTAATGGGCCTCCCTCGGTTCTGTAGTGCATCAGGGATGTTTGCAGAAGCCCGTACTGATGGATTCCATGCCATTTTACGCAAAAGAATTGCCTCTCTGATGCACAGAGCAAGGTGCAGCCCCAATGGCATCCTGATCGCATTAACGGATAAACCGGATTGCCCTATTTGGTGACACTGGGATACTGCCCACGCCAACGTAAATTAAGAAAAAAATTAATATTTATAATATTTGCAGTTGATAAAATATGACCTTATACAACCTGTAAAAAAAATAAGCAATAAAATTTGAGCAGCTTACATGTTTGGTGATAACTGTTTTTTTACAAGTAACAGGTAACTGAGAAGTTTTTATTTTCTAGACAAAAAGGAGCTCAAGTTTTTGTTTAAAGGGGGCAATAATCTCTATTTCAAAGATTAATAACACAAAAGATTAAAATTAATTATTATTTATTATATTAATTGATTAAAAACACACAAAATCGATGATTCCATGTTTACTGCGCTTGTGCTTGTCAATCAATAACAAAGTAGGGTTGTACAAAATGTTAACATTTAGTACAATCCTACTAAAAAAATATTGAAATTTTTTTACCACATTTAATGGTGATATTTAAACAGTGAAGTCTTTACAGGGTATATGTACGCACCCTTAAATATTATTGCTTATTTTTTTACAGATTGCATACAATCGTTATAAGTATTTTAAAATAATGTTTCAAGGGACGTAAATTATGTATATGTAGTAGTAATCTAATAATATAATTTTATTAGGGTACATACGGTTAAATTAACAATGTAAAAAAGATTTCCTATATTTTTATATTTTTACTAATACTAAATTACATACCTTAAAAGCTTCAGAAAGTCAGAACATTTTTTACAACTTTTATATTCAAAGAATAAATTACAATCATCAATCAAGAGGAGCTTGATGGCGCAGTGGATAACGCGCCTGGTCTGCGAGTGCTGAGGTTAAGCAACTTTCGCAAAGGCCGGTCATCGGATGGGTGACCAAAAATGTATCATCTCGAGCTCCTCCGTGCTTCAGAAGGCACGTAAAGCTGTAGGTCCCGGCTGCATTAGCAGTCGTTAACAACCACCAATCCGCACTGGGCCCGCGTGGTGATTTATGGCCCGTTCTCCCTATCCGTGCCCCAGCAGTGGGGACATAAAATGAGATGATGATGATGATGATGATCATGAATCAATAGTAAGTGCAGTAGTAGATTAAGGCAATACTCATCAATTGTAGCGATGACTAAATTTGTATGATGATGACCCTTTGCCTAGTATTGTTTACTATCCATTCGATTACCTTTAAGAAAACAAAAATTTATATTACCTAATTTTAACTCTTCTCGTATGTTGCCAGAAGGCGCTGCTTCAATGCCATACTAATTCTCGTTTTTGTAATCGTGATCTAATGTCAAAAATAACACACTAGGCACTCTGGTTCCTGTCGAACACTGGTACAACTACCCTAGTTATAATTTACATTCGACGAACTATCGAATAATTTTTCGAACACAATCGTTTAACGAATTATTTCAATACCTACTTCAATTGTTTTTGACAACAATCGCCCATCATTACGACAAATTGCAGCTAGCAGCCTTTATTATGTAAGAGTATTCTAGAGTATCGAGTGTAAGTTTTGTTAACTATCGGCGTATTCATTCGATCGAACGCAACAAACCGAAAATTTGTAGAGCAAAATCTTAACTCTTCTCGTATGTCGCCAGGAGGCGCTGCTGCTTGCGTGTATTTGACCGTACAACAATTTCTACTTATCTCGAAATAATGATCTCATTTCCAAGCATGTTTAGGAAAAAAAAATCAGGTGTCCTGCCTGAAGTAACAATTTCTACTTATCTCGAAATAATGATCTCATTTCCAAGCATGTTTAGGAAAAAAAATCAGGTGTCCTGCCTGAAGTAATTTTAATCATGGTCACCCTACATCGACTACAATGGAAAACATAATTATGTAATTTTCTCTAAAACTATTGAAGTACTGGTGTTAATTGGTAAATGAGGCATTTGGCATGACTAAATAACTTAGAATCTCTGTTTAATTTATATTTTCATGCAAGATTCACGATGATTTTAGAAGTTTAGATCGTGGTCCCTCAATTCACCCATTGTCAAATAAATAATTAATAATAATTCGCGTTACTGGGGCATATAGATCTTTGTCCGGGTGGTGGGTGCACTAGAGAGGTGGTGTAGTGGTACCATCGGATGCTAAATAAATGTTCATTCTAAGTCCGTTCAGACAGAATATGTACCTAGATATGAAAACCAACATGTTAATGTACCTAAGCATAAATTTAAAATGTAAATTGGCTTGCTAAAATTTCTAATGTTCTATAGTCTTATTAGACACACTCCAAATAATTATCTTTAGCAATTTGCCGACTCCAGTCATTGATGTTGGCATAGCAGGCTATAATTTATTTATTTATTTATCAAGTACCTAATAAAATTAAACGTATGAAAAAAACGTACCTACCTATAGATAAAAACCAAGTGTCATTCATTCAACCAAAGAGTACATAAAGTAATATTCAAATTATTCAACACTAAAGTTGAAAAGAAGACGCAACTAAGAGCATCTTTCTTTGCTTTTATCCTTACGCAATGACAATGCCAATGGAAAAGTAGCTCTAGAGGAACTTTTTCAAAAACGTTCATTTGACAGCGTTAAATAGGTTCCCAGCGTCACGCCTTTGGTCGTCACCGCTGCCAAAAGCTACCGCGATACGGATTTAAAAGGAAAACTTCGATCGCTCGTTAGCTCTAAAGATCGATCGTTGCGCCAACGTATTTCCCAAATCATTGTCGTTAAAATATTTAGCGTGATACAAAATGTGCTGAACGTGTCGTTTTTCGAGGTTTTTTTGTGTGTGTGTGTGTTTTGTTTGTGTTTCGAGGTTTGGTTTTGGTTATGTTGATGTCGTTCCCAGTTACCGCGATCGAGGCCCAATGGCAAATAATTTTATATACGTTAAAGAATATTGAATTATTTATCTAAAGGTTCCTGGCATTACGAGATTGAACAGAATAAATCAATAAGGTTGTCAGGTTGTTATATTTTCTCACCAACTTAGGGCATTTATTTAACACTACAATTCAGGGTAGCCACTTAAGTAAGCCACAACAATAACTATTTACTTATTATCTAACGGCTACTGTTGGTAAATAAAAACTTGTTTATTTGTCCACAGATATCTTGCCATCATTTAATTGTGATAATAAAAAAAATGTAAACTAACAGCTGCGGTTGAAATAAACGTCACTATAACATAATTTTTGGCAGATTTTTTCTTTTTTATCTAGAAGAGCGTCCCCTTTTAAATGTGTGCACCATAGTAAGTACAGACGCCTGCACATCAACCTATCTAAAACTGTCAAACAAACTTCAATACATATTCAACCGTATGCCACATACATAAAGTTCAAAGTCTACTGAGGATGTTTGACAGTTAGTGGTAGTGTGACGTGCAGCGTGTGTACTAGGCCCTACCCCACTAGGCAGGTAGGCAGCCCCACCTGTAAATATCACATGTCCTGTGCTCTTTTCATAGATTGCCTTCCCTACGAGCTTATGTCCTAGTTTTTTTCTTTTTCACGGTCTTAAGAACCTATACCACAGAAGAGAGATTCCTATACAGCTCTTACTTAGAAATATACTACACCGTGAACATATAATGTACATTTTACATAAATATGAATAAAGCTATTTTAGTTGCCAACATTATGAAAATTCTATTAAAATTTAATTATTGCCTACCTTAAAAAAATTCTAAATCGCAAGTACTGTAGCTACTTAATTTGGGTTCAGAACAATGTACATCTGTACAAATTTTTTATGGTTGATGGCGCTGACGTGTAGTGATGTCACCTATCTTTTATTTATTATTATTTTACTGGTGGTATCCACGGAGGATCAGCGTCGGGGTGCAAACCAAGTTGTTGGTCCTTGTCGTTAATAAAGCGCTCGGCTTGATTCCCAGGTCGGACAAAGTGTTTCGGATTTTTCTATGAGTAGCCCGAGTTTGCGATTTGAACAAATATTATATATTTCTATTTCTAAGGATAGATTTTAAAAGTACCTACTCGTATAGTCGAAGTTTATGCCGCAAGAAAATCTGTACAAACAAAATGTTATAATATTTTACATTAAATAAGTAAAATGATTTTCTTTCCTGACATACTTAGCTATAATACCTATTTATATTCCAAACCGGTGTGCTAGAGACCGGTAGAGCCATGAACTCATGAATATTAAAAAATGTTTCTAACTGGGAATTTGCTCGTTAATAAACACGAAATTTAACACCAATGAATGGAGTTTATAAATACCAAGTTACTTCTTAGGTACCTGATGTGCGATATAACAATGCAAATCGTTGACATCCAAATTGTTTGATGAAAAACACAGTCCCTAGACACAGGGGCTTACCCCAGCAATATGCGATTCAGTTACACACGCTCGATGTGAATATACTTAGAGACTTGCCTTTCAATGAAAAATTATTGGCGCTTTAGTTAACAACAGCTGTTGTAATTAACGTGTCTGAGCGCTGCAGTATGTTTTACCTACAGGGAAGCGCTTGGCTTTATCCACAGACCATATAGCTTTATCCCACCTCATGGTAAGTCCCGAAGGTGAACTGCTACCCAGACAGGCTTTAAAACGCCCTGGAAATCGAACCCGGGACCTCTTTGGGTATGAGGCCGGTGCCCTAAGCACTGGCCAACAGAGGCGGTCGACACTTAAAACATAGTTAAAGGATGATTTAGTTATTAGATCATTCACATTTACTGAACGTAGGCGCATCTCTAATGACGGCTAAATAAACTTGCCGTTATCGAGAAGCAATTACCTGGCCATTACGGTAATAGCGGTATTAGCATGTCGGCGATTGCTGGCGGCAACGAACCTCGCCGGGGCCGCCGATGGCTCTGCAAACAGAGCGCCTCCTTATGCTAACAATGAGCGACTCGCGGCCTTTAAGGTGCAGCTGTCGTGCGCAGTGGATTATTCCATCTATTATATTGTATGCAAAGGATAAAACAATTGCGTAGCCGATGTCGAGACTGTAGACGAAAATAAAGTCCTACCCTACCACTGTTAAAAGTCATCGCCAGCGTGATAGTCGGTCAGTTACAAAAGATTTTGGAACCCGAGACTAAAACCATAGTAGAATGAAACAAGTAGGGCGACTCGGCCCCCGAGCAAGCGATAGTCACCTAAACTTGTAGGGCTGTCGCTTTTAATTAGAATGAGGTAGGTATCTACATATAAAATAAGAACATACTTAGAAATATGAATTCATGGATTCCAGAGAACCCCCGATCTACCTAAACGTAGTTTGTTAACTGTACAACACAACAACTTACAATAGGTAAGTAGGTACGGTCAACAGCACATCACGGTAAACACTTGCAGTTCCATATTAGTAGGTACTTATGCCCACAACATAAGAGCGGTACAAAGTCCAAAGTGTTTCGTCTGACTGTTCCTAATTAGTCCCTTGTTTTCGCGGTAGGGTGTACCGTGTAATCTAATAAATTAAACTTACAAATCCGTAGGTACATGTATTTACCTCTCTAATCCACGAAATCTGGAGCAGAACTTAACTCTTTCGGTAGTAAATAACTGACACAAAATTGTGTAATTAGGTTAGGCAGGAGGTACTCACTCAACGTTTTTGTTCGGTAGGTAAAGTAAAGAAAGAAAATTCTGGATGGACAAGCTGCTATTAAGACATCCATTAATACTGCAATATCTCTTGTTTTTTTTGTAACCATCGTTGACCTTGACTTACGTTTAACAAATTATAATCTACGTGCGAGCGGCAGCGGCGCCGGCGCAGCGACGAAACACGCAGGCGCGCGCGGCATTACGTGGCTCAGTCGCGACTGGCGCAGCATTATTAGCAATAAACTTTGTCAGTGTGTGCGTGCGACGATGCGTACGGACGGGTTGGCTCGGGTGCGCTCACATACAAGCCGCGCTCGGTGCGTATGTATGAAGATGGCCTACTTGTTTCATTCTACTATGCTAAAACTCATGCTATGATATTTATGAGCGCCCAAATTTCTATTATTCAAAGACAACGGGAACTTATTTATGACATAGAAAATTTTCAATCTTACTAATTAAATTGTAAATGACGCATAACTTTTACATTTCATAGTGTCACTTTTAATTTCGAGATTACTAGTGAGATTCAAAAACCACCTCCCTTGCCCTTCAACAAACACATAACGAATCACGTCGATACTCTTTGATGAGAAAGGACAAACCCAAGCATAAGCCCCAGTTTTGAAATCCTCGCTAATATTATAATTTGAACTATTTTCAAATGTTTTATTTCTGTATCTACGACATAAAATACTACTATTAAAAGTAACCGATACACCCCTTTTTAATATTAAAAAGGAATCTTATACCTTTAATATTAAAGAGGATTCTCCCACTCCACTCTTCTTCCTTGGTTCTGCTTTTGCTGGTCCACACACACAAAAACAATAGTGCTTCGCAGAATATCAACCAGCGTTGCAGGTGATGTTTATGCTGCAACATGTGGTGAAGGGGTCCTTTTCGGTTTTGCTTCTCTTTATTTTATATTTTATTTTTGTTTATTACTTTAATTTAAAACTTAATATTCTTTTTTTCATTTGAAGTTGACCGTGGACCTTGATCGTGGACGCCTGCGGAAGATATTTCCCTTGTGAGGGAGATGGCTTCTACATTAAATTATTAAATTTTAATTTACCTACCTTTATTCATTGGGTCCAAATAAGATATGTAGAAAATAAAGTCCCTGCACGGAGTCGCAGGCACGGCCACCCAGCTTTAAGATTCCGTTGCACTGCGCGCCGCCTAGCGCCTCTTGGAATCTTGGGTAGCTGCCCTTATCTTAATCTGCCTGCACTAGCATGACCTTAACGTTGCCATACATTAAATACTATCTAACTATATTATCTAAGATAATTGAAATAATGTGACGAACAAACGCAGTAACTATTATATAAACGTGATTCCTTGCAGGTCACGAGCAGTGTCAGTCATCGCCGCTGAAGATGGACGCAATAAGCTTCATAATAAACTTCTTTCTATCCAAAAATCTTACACTTCTGACGGCTTTTATATGTTGGCCATCCGGTGGGTAAAAATACATTCTGTTTTTGTCATCCCATTTTCCTGATTATACTTATGCGACGTTGAATCTTATTTATTTATTTTATTTTATTCGGCAAATCATCAGCTTTATATTAATGAAATAGAACTTACAATAGAACTTAAGAGCTACTAAAAGATTCGCACTGATAAAGATAGTGTAAAACAGAAAATTAACAACAAACAGCTTATTGCTTTTTAGAGTAGCTATACAATCTAATAAGTAAGTAATAAAATTATTATTATTATTACTAATCTTGTAAGTTTTTTCCTTGTTCTAATGATTGTCCCAATGATTCATTAGCCAGTAGATACTTTGACTTTGACTTTGATACCTACAACTAATGAATGTAGACTGACAGAGATAAGTTATCAGTGTAAGGAAAACTTTATCTCCTCATTTAATTGATTAACTACCTAGGAATTAAATGGATAAACTTTTATATTAATTTTGCTGTTTTAAAAACTTGTTTGTATAGGTAAATAGCACATTTATTTGTTTCGATTTTTCTATTCCGAACAAAAAAAGTCAAAGCATTGTCTTTATTTGGAATCAAACACACATCACATAAAAGGCATTCAGTCCGCCTACGCCTGTTAAAAACATCTGGGACTACGTCGCTTAATTGTTTGAGGTGTTGTGATCGGCAGAGGATGTTGTGAAGCTGTGCCGCGCGGCAGGGGAGGGGGGCGCGCGGCTGCGGGTGGTGGGTGCGTCGCCGGTGCCGCCGCTGCCGCTGCCGCAGCTGGCGCCGGCCGGCGACCGCCGCGAGGGCATCGTGCTTGACCTAGCATGCCCGCATGCGGCACTGGTCATTGACGAGGTGGTATCTCTACATTGGTTACTAAATTGAAATCAAAATCAAACAATCAGGGGATCAAGCAACTAATAAATTTCTATTCATTTTATTTTCGCACACCATATATAAATTCCTTATTAAGAACAGCTCTTTCCAGGTAGGATGGAACATACTGTCAAAGATAACATAGCTAAGTGAGGTAGGCTTCGTGAGGTACTAGTTACAAACATAACGGGGTCAATAGGACACTGTATCGGCTGCCGGGAAGGCAAAGCTGACACAGCGACGTGAGCTGATGGATTAAGGAGCTGAGGAGGAATGGATGATGAATAATGATGATATTTGGGACTTACTTGGCGAGCTAACGTTGACGGCGTATAGCCACGCACGACATGACTGTCGTGGGGATGGAGCTGAGCTGGTAGAAGTCTCTTATTAATTCGCGTACACACACATGCACGCACACGCACTTTATGAAGAAGTATACGTCACGGGCGGGCCGATCGTTGAGAACTCAATGCACCGAAAGCACGCCGCACACACATTCGTTCCACCGCGCGCCGTCGGTTTGTGCGGCGTATCTTTTATTTGAATGAGATCATCGCGTTTCTGGCGCGAACAGACACTCTATGGTCAATGTAACGGTTGCTTTAAAGAGAGCTAGACCATTACCGAGGCTTATTACTTACAGACCTTTGAAAGACATTGACATGGAAAGGTTCGAAAGGGATCTGTTATCGGCTTTCAACAGTTGATGAAATGGTAATTGGCTTTAACTCATTGCTATTAAGACTCTTTGATATTCGCGCGCCAGTTAAATCGTTGCGTTAATACGCAACGATTCTTAATAGACTGATAAAACCTTACCGTGGATCACGGACGATCTCAAGTTTATGACAGATTTGCATAATAAAGCTCATGCGAAATATCTGCGAACTAAATCAGATGTACAGAAGCAATACTACAAAGATTTGAAAAAAATTGTATCATCAAGTAAATACGAGAAAAAAGCGTACGTTAACCATTATGTGAACTGTAACATAAAAAACAGTAAAACGTTTTTTGGCACAATCTAAAACAAAAAAAAATTATTGATCCATGTAATAGTTATTTGTTATACAAGAGTGCAAAGTTGCTTTTTAACCGCGTGCTCAATTTTGATGACCGAGCAAGCGAAGGATTCAAAAATTAGAATCCTGAGCGTTAGCGAGGGAATCAAAAGAGCACAAGGTGAAAATTTTTTGCACTCGAATGCAACACGTAACTTTTCATCCCACCTCCACCAATATTAATTTACATTTTTAAATATTTTCTAAAAACAAAACAAACAAAACATTTAAAAATATAAAAAAATAGGAGTCCGCCGGCGTCGGGACCAGGGTCCAAGCTACCGGTGGTTAGGGCTCCAGAGACAGGAACCTCCTCACAATGCATGCCATATCGAGGTGAACTGCCTTCTGAATCAGGCCCTTGATTCAGCCGCCTAACGAGAGCTCATGAGATGTTGATCTACACGATCACACTATCGAATAACAATCGGCACGATGACAGCCGAATCCACACTCCACATGTCGACAACCTCATGAGCTAAGTCGAGATATTTGATTTGTTTCTCTTACTCAACTTTCACGAGGTTCTCGTCATGGGGAATGGTGATATCGACATTCATCGTGCGGCGCGCTAATCGATCTATCACCACAATGTCTGGCTTATTGGCTACAATAGTCCTGTCGGTGATGACAGATCGATCCCAGTACAACGTGACATGGTCATTTTCGAGAACTATGTCGGGTACATACTTGTAGTACGGTACCTCAGAATCCACAAGTTTGAATTTCAAAGCAAGTTGCTGGTGAATAATCCTGGCCACTTGGGTATGTCTGTGCAAATACTCGCCGTTAGCCAGACGAGAACAGCCAGATATAATATGTCTGATAGCCTCACCCGGACGGTGGCATGCCCGACATATGTCAACCGTCCCGTCCTTCATAATATATTTCCGGTAGTTATTCGTTAGCATACCTTCGTCCATAATTGCACAGACAAAACCAAAATGCCAAAGGAGTACATCAGGACTGGCATGACCCAACCGTTAAAGGCGCGCACCCTATTGCCGTCTGATAAGGAGCTTGTGAGCGCCTTTTTCAGGCGACTAAAGAAACGCTCCTGCAACGATTGCTTCATGTCAGCCACACTTATTCCTAGCTCCTCTGACATACCCAGGTAGGTACTTATATTTATCATTTGCGGAGAGCGATTTCAGGTTTATAGAATCTAAGAGTTGTATTTACATGCATGACTGCTCATTTGTCCACACCAAATTCCATCCTGATGGAATTACTAAAAGTTTCAGTTACCTTCAGTAACTCCATCAGTCGCAATCTGTTGGGGGTAAACAGTTTCAGGTCATCCGTATAAAGTAGGTGGGATATTACCTGACCTCCTTTTCGCAATTTATAGCCAAGTCCCGAATCCTCCAGCAGTGTGCTGAGAGGGTTGAGGGCTAAACAAAACCATAGTGGACTCAAACTATCGCCCTGAAATATTCCCAGCTCAATCCTTATAGGATCGTCGTTTTTTTTGAATTTGTCGACATCCGGGATAGCGAAGGAGTGTCTTCCATTACCCCATACACGACATCGGGAAGGTGCTCAGAGTTGCATTTATTTTGTACAACTCCAGCACCTTCATGAGCCATGTATGTGGCACCGAGTCAAAGGCCTTCTTATAATATATCCAACATGTCGACAGATCCCTTCGGGAACGGCGATCCTGTTGACTTATGGCCATGTCAATAAGGAGCAGCTCCTTAGTACCGCGGGATCCATTCCTATATCCATTTTGAGAGGTAGACAAAATGGAATTGTTGTCTACGTGGGTAGTAATTTTTGTTCTCAAAATGGATGTAAGAAGTTTATAGACCGTCGACCTATCGGCCTATAATTCTTCGGTTCCGCGGAACTGCCTGCCTTATGGAGCAGGTGGGTAACATCTGTGTTAGAAAATATGGTAGCGACCCAGACTCTAAGGTTGACTGGAACTGGGATGCTAAGCGAGTGTGCGAACAACGCAGCCATTTTAACCAAAAGTTGTGCAAGTTGTCCAGTCTCGGTGATTTCCAATTCGGTACCGGGCGGATTGCACTGGCTACGTCTGCGGAAGAAATAATTATTTCCTCCATTTCTGGTATGTTTTCACACACTCGCTCGACATCACGCATCCATTCAGCCTTAGTATGATAGACGGGCACCGACCAGATGCTGCGCCAGAATGTACTCGTGACGTCATCATCCGGTTGCCGCGCGTCAGCCACACTTTGTTCAGGTCGCTCCCAAGCTCTATATACCCATCTCTGATCGCTTCGGAACATACGATTGTGAGTATATCGCTCGACCCGACGCTTATATCGGCGAATACGGTTCGCCCATGCACAGCAAACCTTCTACTTCAGTATTATTCTGGGTGAAGTGCGCTTCCCCCTTCGTTTAGTTGTAATAAAAAAGGGACATGACAGAATAAGTTGTGTTAGCAGGCGTCGTCATCGCGGGCCTTCAACCTGCGGTACAGCTGGCTGGTGCTGCACGAGTCCGGCGCCAACGCGTCGCTGGTGCAGGCCCAGCTAGCGGGCGCCGCCGTGCTGCCCGACGCGGACCTCACGTGGGCGGCGGCGGACGCGCTGCTCGACGTCTACCGCGTCAAGGAGGGCCAGCCCCTCACCGTCACCGCCCTGGGCGCGGACCGGACACGCCCGGAGCGGGAGATGCAGCGCTTGTGGGAGGCCTTACCCACGGCTGTTACGCGCAGGAAGGACCTGAACAATTTGTATTTGAAAGCCGCTACCATTGTTAGTTCACGGTATTTACTTTATTGGCATTTCATTTTAAGTGAATTTTAAATTGCATGAAGTTTTATAAAAAAATCATAAATTTTATTACCGCAAAACGTTTTAATTTAATTTTACTTGACAGATAACGCAGCCTCAACATTTTAAGGGTTGGAATGACTTGACGGATCGCCAAATTGATACCTTTCCCAAGTTGACGTATCCTTTGCTGATGTTGTGCGCTGAGGACTTTAACTTTCGGTAAGTAAAGAACTTAAACCCTAGTAAGTACATACACTTCAATTCAATTCAATTCTTTTTTTACAATACAAATGATAGGTACCTAACTAATAAATAATATTATACGAAAGAGATCGCCATAAAGCTTTTTTATTCAAAATTTTTTTTCCTAGTTTAGTAGTAAAGAAATCTAAAATTTTGTTAGATTGTTGCCATTCAACCACATAAATACCTACGTCAGCATACCTATGCACTAAAACTAAAAGTGTATACGGTACCTACTACACTATCTTATGCAAAAGTTATATTTTACAGCAGCGGTGCTTAAATAACATGTAAACAAGATAAATTTCGATATTGATTTTTATAATGAATAAATTGGTCGCCGCTCCGATCCGAAACCTCCGAAGGTGATTCGTTTCACACGGCTTGAGGAACGTTCCTCGCCGCCCCCAAACAAGTCCGGTGAAGCTGAAAATGCCGTCTGAGGCAATCAGCAACCTCTCTCTCAAAAAAAAAGGATAAATTGGTAATCCAAAGCTTGACACCAGGTACAACCTGAAGCAGGTAGACCTGTACGGGGAGGAGCGCAACGGCTCGTTCGACGGGCTGGCGGGGCTGCTGCAGCGGCGCGAGGTGGAGGTGGGCATCACGTCCATGTTCATGCGCGCCGACCGGCTGGCTGTGCTGCACTTCAGCGCCGAGACCGTGGAGCTCAGGTGGTGCTTGTGGGAGGTAGCAGTGCTCCCTAACCATTGCCTACATACAGATTCAGATGTTGATTTGCAAAAAAGTTTATATTTCTGTTTGGAAAAATGCATTTTTGTAAACACGTCTGTTACAAACTGTACATTGTCTGAACGTCGGTAATGAATGACACTTAGGGGCCTGTTTAATTTTTTTAACCAACTTCAAAAAAAGGAGGAGGTTCTCAATTCGACTGAATGTTTTTGTTTACAAGGTAGGCAATTGTTTCTTCTCCATAAGCGGAAGCGGCAAGACAGATGATGTCAAAACAGCTATTTGTGCTGCACTAAGTGTCCTTCCTCGCCTTGAACGGAAAGTAGCTTCTTCACGCCTGGTTTACAGGACCTATGATGTTACTCGTGGTGTTGTTGCAGGGGCTCGTTCATATTTCGGCAGCCGTCGCAGTCGTCGGTGAGCAACGTGTTCCTGCTGCCGTTCAGCCGCGGCGTGTGGGCGGCCAGCGCGGGCGTGTTCCTGGCGGCGACGCTGCTGCTGGCCGCGCTCAGCCGGCGCCTGCTCGCAGCGGACCACATGCTGGCCGCGCTTACGCCCGCTGAGGCTTTCACCTTCGCAGTTGGAACTATATGCCAGCAAGGTTATTTCTTTTTAAAACGATTTTAAGAGCAAAAAAAGGTGGTGGATCTACATTCATCACGTTCGTCAACTTGATCTTTTGTTTCGGTCGAGTTTCGTTTTAGTTGAGATGAGTTAATAAACAATTAATGCATTTTTAATTATTTTCTTGCCTTCATCTCATCTGTTGTTAAGTAATGAGAAGGCCGAAGGTGGAAGCGCACTTTCCCCTCAGCCTCACAAGCTGCCAGAACAATGCTATAACATTTATAATTTTATGGCAACATATTCAGATAAGATGGTAGTAGCTAGCCAGATTATTTTTCTAACAAGCTCCACCATCAACCAAACCGAGTACATAAGTACCTCCGCTGGGAATTATACCTGGGACCTCTGCGTCTGAGACCGATCGTTGGTCTAAACCACTAGACCACAGAGGCGGTATTGCAGATTACGTGATGCCTATTTTAAATTATGTAAGACAGCAATATAATAAAATGGGTTGGGTCCCACTCAGGGTCCCACATGAGTCCGGGCGTGGTGTCGGTGCGGATGGTGATGCTGTTCACGCTGCTGGCGTCGCTGTTCGCGTTCACGTCGTACTCGGCCAAGATCGTGGCCATCCTGCAGTCGCCCAGCGACGCCATCCAGACCATCGACGACCTGGCGCGCTCACCCATGACCCTCGGCGTGCAGGAGACCACCTACAAACGGGTCTACTTTGCGGTTCGTACATTTGGAATCTAGGTATCTTGACCTGAGCCTGTGAAGACTCTACTGCATTTGACTTCGGTTTGTTTTTAACGCATAATTAGAATTAGCCTTGGAAATTTCGTTGTGATGTTTGCTCTCCTTATTTCTACCCTTGTGTATCTCCTCAGCTAATCCATGAGATGCGATGAGGTACCAAATTGGAACCAAGAATTAATTAGAATTAACAGACGGATACCAGCACTTAAGTAGAATACACGAAACATAAACACAATAACTATAACCATCTGACTGCTGGTTAAGCATTGCATGTTAAATCTTCTTCGTTGTTCCAATAACTTAGCAAACCGGCGCCATTCGGAAGTTATTAACGGCAACTAGTAAAGGTAGTAATGTGGTCCACCCCAGGAGAGCAACGACCCCGCCACGCAGCGGCTGTATCAGCGCAAGCTGCTGCCGCTGGGCGAGCGCGCCTACCTGAGCGTGGTGGACGGCGTGGCGCGCCTGCGCACAGGCCTCTTCGCGTTCCAGGTACCGAGCTCCGAGTCAAGTTATGATACTCTGTTTTGGTGTTAGTTGGGCTTATTTCTAGTCCAGCTGGTTTGGCATGAACGCTTTCTGCCGCTAAAGTATACCGCTTAATAGGTAGCACCAGAAGCAGCTCAGGGGCAGCGTAGGACTGAGTACCTATTTGATTTGTCGTAGTTCATATCGTTCCTAGTATTACCAATTGCGCGAGCTCGCATTCAAAACGCGCTACTTCTACGACCTACCTACTTTGGTAAAATATATAGCTACAGATACTAGCGTCAAACTGTGCAGCAGATGGTCAGAGCATGACAGCCGATTGCCATTATTTAAAATAGCTAAAATGATCAAATCTACTGATAGGTACTCGGCGTTCAAAATTAATTACATCAGCTTTAAAATGCAGGGCCTTGCATGGACAATTGGAAGAACATTATTGTAAGTCCATTGTCCACCTCTGGCTGGGTGATATTTAGTAAATCTACACAGGTGGAGGTGAGCGCGGGCTACGAAATCATCAGCAAGACGTTCACAGAGCGCGAGAAGTGCGGGCTGCAGCACATCCAGGCCTTCCAGCTGCCCATGGTGGCCGTGCCCATTCGCCGCCTGTCCGGTTATCGCGACCTGTTCGCCGCCAGGTGCGATACATGAACACAGTAGAAAAAGGTTTATGGTACTCCCAAAAAAAGGACCAGTGTCATACAAAATAAACTTTTACACAGTAACATAGGCACATTAACAGTGAACAGTTTCTTACGATTACTAGATACCTACAAAATAAATTAGGACTGTAGTCCGCCACTATACTTACATCTAATTTGTATGAAATTTCCTGACGCTGCTGGCTGTCTAATTTCCTCGCCTCGCTGTCGCAGGATAGTAGTTTGGCCAACAACATTGGGCCAGCAAGGTCTGTTGTGTCCCTATGGCCCCAAACGTTCATGTTAAAAGCCAAGACACCACCCATGGGTTGTTTAACTACTAGTATAAGCTGATGATTAAATTTGTGATTATTCTCTTTTAACTAATGAATTGTATTAAATAATATGTTTCTCGATTAGTGCGATTGGTGTATGTAACCGTGCCAATCAAGTAAATAAATAAATAAATGTTGATGATAGACTGTCACATATATTCTAGCCCTATTTCTATTAAGGCGAAGGGTAAGGCACACTAGCGCCACCAATTGAAATTTGACAATTACTAACGGGCCGGATCTTTTTTTAAACATTGCGTACCGTCCGACACTAGGAAAGCATCCATAGTATTTATTTAATAATTGTGCACTACTTTTTGTTTGCGTGGTTTATTCACAAAAAGGGCTATCGCATTTGTTCACAAACAATGGTCCCTTTTGGTGTTAGCGAATGAATATAAAAACAAACCTAAAAGTAGTGCACAATTATTAAATAATAGATGTTTGCCTAGTGTCGGAAGGTCCTCATGTTTGAAAAAAAATCCAGTTTAGCAGTTATCAAATTAAATCCATTAGCGGCGCTAGTGTGCCTTACCCTTCGCCTTAAGGGTAATTCCTTGGTTAACAAAGTATCAGGGGCAAATTTTAGCCAGCTT
>CAUJAO010000289.1:0-40354 GCA_963082485.1 Eudonia mercurella
CCATCGATTGTGTGCACATTAGTATGATAGTGTTAACGTATTGCGATAGATGGCACTGTTTGACATTAACCTAACTTTTATTTGACCTAAGCACGAATTTTGGTAACCTAAAGAGTTTTTAACAAATCTTGTATTGTCGAAACACTAAGATAGACTATGTGGAAGAAAATTAGAGCCGGATACGTCCAGCACTATGCATCACTATGCTCAAAGTAAAAAAGGAAGGAAGATACAATTTCTATTGAAAAAAACCATTTTGAGTTGTTAAAAAAAAATTGTTGTTAAAAGGAGGCTGTAACACTTCGGCCAATTCACCTAAGTGAACGGCGCAAATTGTTCAATGGTCAGTACTTACCGGTTGGCATACATTAAACAACATTTTAATAATTTTACATAAGGAAAATAAATGATATATGGTTATAAAACTAAAATAATAAAATGTAAACAAACAACCTGTTTGACAGATGTGTAGGAACTGTCATCCGTTTGGGAACAGAACGTTTCTTGTTCGTTCGGGAACAAAACTCAAAAGAATGTTAATCCTAAAAATGGTTTCAGTAATTATTATTTTATTATTTCTACTAATGAAATATAATAATAAAAATAGGGCGGGGAAGTACCTGTATTTACATTTATTCAAATTACCAATATTTAATTGAGTGAAACCATGGACTAATTGGCTCCGTGTTCTTCTTGTCTGTGGCCATCATGTTTTCTCTCACAGCGGTCACCGGTCTATGGTCAGTGTTCAGTGTATAACCTATAAGACCTGGGTCAGTTCGAGAAGATTCTCGTTCAATGCCGGCTATATAAGGGCGGCAGAGGGGATGAACGTTTTTTTTCATCTACCAGCATTCCTGCCGTGACTCTGCTCAATTGTTTTAAAGTTAATACAAGTTTTCTATACTACATATAAACTATAACCCCAAACTCGGCGAATCCCTGGGGCACACTACCCCCTGCACTCCGGAGGCAGCTCTATAAGCGCCTACCCGCCTGCATTCCGGAGGCAGCTACTGCGGCTGTCCCAGCTTCGGGATCCAGATCCCACCGGCGCAGTCTACGGTCCGGGTCTAGGCTGACCTAGGCGCCGAACTGCGTTCGTGTATTCAAGACCCCCAAGAAGCTAAGTCCTCTTGTTAAACCGCGCGGCAGTACTGAGCGAAACAAGCGACCAACGTAACCCACTACCCTGAGCGGAATAAATCGATTGTACCGATTCCATCTTTTATTTCATCCATCTCTATCTGAACCTGGTGGTGCCTAACACCCCAGCGCTTCAAGGCAAAAGAGTAGGCGGATCACCTGATGGAAAGTAATCACCGCCGCCCATGGACACCCGCAAAACCACAAATCGCAGATGCGTTGCCGGCCTTGAGGAAGGAGTTGGATCTTGAGGAGGGAGTAGGAATTGGGAGGGGGGAGGGGTGAGATATGGGCCTCCGGTACTTTCACTCACCAGACGAAACACAACAGCAACGAGTGCCATTATTTCGCGCCGATATTCTGTGAGAGGGCGGTATTACGCCGGGCGAGCCGCCCCATTTCGTGCTGCAATGCAGCATGGCTCTACCACTCAGACAGTGTCACTCATTTAACTCCACCCAGGAGTCACGTGTAGGGTCTCAAAGGTAAACCTACGGAGGCAAGTAACTATAACCCCCCAGTTTATGTATTGACTAGCCCGTGAAGTAGCAACTGGCGAGCGTCCTGACCTGCCTGGCCTGGCCGGTGAGCTTGCTGACGATGGCGTGGATGCCGAGCGAGATGCCGCCGCGCTGCGGGCTCAGCGCCTTCGCCGCCGCCGCCGCCGCGACCGCCGCCTCCACGACCTGCCGTGCGAACGCATGTTGACTATTGTGATATATGCTTATAAACTGTCAATAACAAGCATTTCTGACCACTGATTTTAACTGACACAGTAAAGTCATCATCGAAATCGATGGACTACTGAAAAGTTTGAAATTAAGCCACTTTTACGGATTTACTCGCCTTTATTTTACGCATTAATTTTAATTTTACGTAATGTTTATCCTGACGTTTCGAATTTGTTATAACGTCTGTGGCCATAGGGACTTTAGAAAACAATATGCAATTTTTTTTGTTATTTTAATTTTAATTTTTCTCATCTGTTTGTATGTTTGTTCAGGTCAATAAATGTTTCTTATCTTATCTTATCTTATTGGTGTCAATTTAGTTTACAGTTTACACATTAAAATGTAACATTAATAATTAAAAATCTTAACATTATACTGTATGTGAGTTTGATTATAGGTATATGAGTGAGTGTATGTTAGTGTGTAAGAGAGAGAATGCTCAGAGGCAGATGGAGAGATGGGGGGGAACAAGGAAATAGCAGAAGAAAAAGTTTGAGGAAGAGAAAGAAAGAGAAGAAGAGATAGAAAGATAAAAACAGTTAAAGAGAGAAAGAGTTTATTGGATTGTTTACTTTAAATGTTTTATTTTATTTTTTATTTATGTTTTTTTTCCTATGATACATATGCTACTAAATTACTTATATAAGTAAGCTGTTAGTTTTTCTAAAATAAATAAATAAATAAAACTCGACATTTTAAATAAGCTGCCACTTAAAAACAGATCTCGTTTCTACATAGCAAAGCAATGTATTTGATATGCGTGACTGACCTGCGCGCCAGGCACGGGGTGCGCGCGCACCATGTGGTTGAGCAGCGCATCGACGGCGGGCAGGTGCGCGCGCGCGCACGCCAGGTACAGCGGCGTGTGCCCGCCCGCGTCGCGCGCGTTCACGTCGAACGCAAACTGGTACTGCCACTGCTCCGACTCGTCGCTGCGGCAGAAACAACACTATTGGACTGCCCCACTGCTGGGAAGCTACTGATACTCAGCAAAAGCATTTATTTTATCCCTTTGTTTTACAGCAGCATCACTATATTGGAAAATATTCTATTAATCACAAAACGACTAATACTTTTTTGGCAGCTCGTAGTTGATGAGGCGCAGGATGGTGTGGTCGTATTGAAAGGCCTTCTTATAATGAGGAATATTTGTATTTATTTGCTGTTTTCGGATTCTTATATACGATTTTGCTAAGCGAATTAAAGAGAGGCAACATATTCCCTTTTCACCGTATGCAAAGTTAGGATTAAAAGAGGGTGCTTCGTAATTAATTATTGGGAGTGAAAGAGAGGGAAGATGTTGCTGTCGCACATCGTTAGATAGGGATTTCGCGAAGTTACCGTAGCGAGGGCCCCTGCCTAATATTATCTTATGTTATTATATTTTTTATTTATTTGTCCGTTACAATAAAACAGCAATGTGAAATTATCTATTTCTACAATATAAAATACTAAACATTATTACATTTATATTATACACTAGTGGACCCGGCGGACTTCGTACCGCTTTGACAGTTTCCATTAATTCCCGTGGGAATATCGGGATAAAAACTATCCTATGTGTTAATCCAGGTTATAAACTATCTGTATGCCGAATTTCATCCAAATCCATTCAGTTTTTACGTGAAAGAGTAACAAACATCCATCCATCCATACTTACAAACTTACGCGTTTATAATATTAGTAGGATTTTATGTTATGTATAATTTGATGTGGTTATTTATTAATGGCTCTTTCTCCGTGTGGTGTTTCAATCCCTAGGGAAAGCTCGTCCTCAGCAGTGGGGACCTACAATGAGCTGGTGGTGATGATGACTGCACTCACGTGTAGGTGGAGAGCATGTCCTCAGGGTAGGTGTGCTCCAGCAGCAGCGTCACCAGCGCCGCGTGCCCGCCCATGCACGCCGCGTGGATCGGCAGCCACTTCTCCACCGTCTCTTGCTGATGATTACAAAACATACTGCTTTAGTATACATTAAGTTGCTCATCGGTATTTGGGGACCTGTTATGGCAATGCTAGTCACGTGTTATCACTTACCCAACACCTGCACGGCCAGGAAGTTCTGCAGCAGCAGTATATAGCCTCCAGATGACCTGATAACTAGCGGCTAGCCACGTCAAACTCTCAAGTTCATCACTCCCACTTTTGGCCACCACCTGCATAGCCTACTGGTGTTCAAACGTTTGTCAGTGTCACCTACATAATTTCTTTGCTAGCTCTCAACAGCTGAACAGCGAGCGGGAAGCGGTGCAGCAACAGCTTACAGCCTCCATGTGATCTCGGTAGCTAGTCACGTATCTTCTTCAATTCCCCCGTCAGTTCCCACTTGCACGGTGCTCAGACAGGGTAACAGCAGCAGCCTTCTTCCTCCAGGGGATTCTAGTAGCTAGTCACGTATTTGGTACATTACTCCTCTCCTCCATCAGATTTTAACTGCACTGCCTGCGAGAAGTGTAGCAGCAGTAACCGTGCCGCTTGCAGGAGTTCTAGCAGCTGGTCACGTGCATTAGCAGCAATCGTGTGGCCTCTATTCAAGTAACTGACCACGTATCACCTACATTACTCCTCTGCTAGTCCTCACCTGCACAGCTTGCGGGAAATGGTGCTGCAGCAGCCTGGCCGCGGGCTTCGGATGTCCTGGAACCCTGTTACGTGTAACCTTCATCTCTCAGCTGCTAGTCCTCACCTGTACAGCTTACGGGAAATGGTGCTGCAGCAGCCTGGCCGCGGGCTCCGGATGTCCTGGAACCCTGTTACGTGTAACCTTCATCTCTCAGCTGCCAGTCCTCACCTGCACAGCTTGCGGGAAGTGGTGCAGCAGCAGCCTGGCCGCCTCCAGATGCCCCTGGCGGCAGGCGGCGTACAGCGGGCCGTAGCGGGTGACGGGGTGCGCGCGCCCGTCCGCGCCCGCCTCCAGCAACGCCGCCACGGCCGATGTCTGGCCCGCCTCAGACGCGCTGGTTAACAGACAGAACCATCGTTAGTTAATAACCCTACCACTGATAGGCTCAGACCTTCTTATATAAGGTCACATTTTATCAATTTCAAATATTTTTAGGATAAATTCAACAACATAAATAAACTATTTTTATGAACACTTACACGTGCCCCTAGTTTCATTCACTAGCCTGAGTTTTTTTTTAAATGTTAGGGCCTTATTTCTCTTATATAATTAGATGTTTTGTCAAAATATTTGCAGTTGATAAAAAATGACCTTATATACAATATACAAAAAAAAGAGGAAAAAAAAGAGGAAAAAAATAAAGAACAAAGGGAAAAAAAGAAAAAAAAGGAAAAAAAAAGGAAAAAGGAAATAAAAAACAGAAAAAATATACGTCATTGTTAATTCTATTTGGTATTTCGTCTAACAAGCTACAACAAGTCGCAGCCAGCAATCGCTAGAAATAAACCGGTTTATTTAGGTTCGAAATATCGCTCCTATTTGGTTCCGCTCCGGAACGGTACTTTACGATAGTACAGGTTTTACCCTAATGAAACCGGTTAATTTTGAACCGTTTTCAAGCCCTGCTTACTGGTACGTAGAGTAGTCCCAATCAAAGCTTCAATATGCAGGAGTGGTAGCTGAAATCTACTCGCTTACTAAGCAGACCCACTCACACGTAGAGCAGCGTGGTGGCACCGCCCGGGGTGAGGTTGACGACCAGCCCGGCGTCCTGCAGGCCGGCCAGCCGCGCGCGCAGCGGCGCCGCCTCTCCGCGGGACACCAGCTCACGCAGCGTCGCGTGCTGCGACAGACGCTCGCGCTCCAACGCGTCTGGGGACAATAGAGAAAACAAGAGTTTAGGCTAAGTCTTTTACCAGTTCCTCGACAGCTGAAGGTGATCGTCGCCTGGGGACAACGAAGAGAACGCAGCTTTAGGGCTATGTCCTTATAGTTTTTACCAGTTCCACCATCGAAAAAACGAGCATGGCCAACAAAAGGAGATTGTCGTCTGGGCACAACGTGAGAACACGTCGTTAGGTATAGAGAACTATGTGTTTTACACGATCCACAATAAACCAATCCATATCCCCGATCCTCAACCCTACGTAAAACATTAGCCGAGCGTATATCTGCTCTTCGCAGAGAACCGTCTGCAGTCGAAGAAGTAATGCATGTTTTAATACATATGCTTAACACAGAACAATGAATACGCATGCAATTAGTGGGAGGAGCAGACGCCTGCTACTGCCTGTATCGAGAGCAAGCACTTGTAGACTTAAGAGACTACGACTCCTCAGTGACAAACATCATCACGACTCACCACCTTCCCGCCAGGGGTCGGCCACGTCGTCCACGAAGTAGTGCGCCGCGTCGTACGCCGCGTCCGGCTCACCCCCGCCTTCACCCCCACCCCGGCCCCTACTGCCCCCACCCCCGCCCCCAGCATCCGCGTCGCGGGTGCGGGCACGCGCCTCCCGCGCCGCCGAGCGGAAACGTTGCAACATCGCGGGATCACTGGATCACTTGGTCACTTATCTCACTCACATATTGTAATGTACATCGCATCAGTATAATCACCAATTTTATTCATGTATGTATAAATCTGCTAATTGTCGATATTTTAGCCTTCATAGCAAAGCCGGCAGCTCACTTTATAGTGTTGATCAATTATATCACTCACATGTTTTAATTTCAAGCACAATTGTTTGTTACTGTTTAAATGCACAATTGTCGATATTTTAGCAGTCATAGTCACTCGTAGTGAATTATCCAATTGATCACTTCCGTCGGTGACATCTTGTAACTATAAGCGATACTACTTGTTTGAATCGAAGTTTGTTTGTACAAATAATCCATTGTCTATAGTTTGTACCACTTAACTATTTACTATTCATAGCGTAGTAACTCGTCATTCACATATTTACAAATTTTTAAAATTCAGCCTGTAGATAGTTCCAGCATATTTGTCAATCAAATCTTGATAATACATTTAAATTCAAAACATGCATAGCACAGACAAATTCATAATTTTTATATTTGACTTAAATTAGTCTATTGACTAACCAGTATAGCTCTTCTACTTCTCCTCAACCTAAACCTCAACCTCTAAATCTAAAGTAAAAGAACTTCTACGTGATTAGTACAGGTGTTCGGAGCATGGTTGGTCAAACGAAAACAGCGAAGTGGTGGGGTCATATGCTATGTACTCACGTCCAAGAAGTTTGACATTTGTCCATGATTTTATTTTTAAATGAATTTTATTGAAGTTCAAAAAACACCAGCATTCACCACTTAAACCCATAGATATCCACAAAACGACCAGAAAACAGAATGAAATAGCTTTGGACAGTTTTCTTGTCGTTTTGTGGATGATGGGTTAAGTGGTAAATTCTGGTGTTTTTAAAACTTTTCAATAAAATTCGTTAAAAAATTGGTTATCTGTAAAGTCGGTTTACTGACGATAGTTGAACGTGACAACGAAACAATTTAAAAAAAAATTTCATAAAATTCTTCATTTAGAAAATCATTTTAAATTTAAAAAATAAAAATACAACAAAATATATGTTGTATTCGAAATCGGCACCCCCGAAAACCATGGAAATGATACCCATATTAATTTTACATAAAAAAGTCACGTCCGCCATCTTGGATCTCGAAATAGATGTTGTATTCGAAATCGGCACCCCCGAAAACCATGGAAATGATACCCATATTGATTTTACATAAAGAAGTTGCGTCCGCCATCTTGAATCTCGAAATAAATGTTGTATTCGAAATCGGCACCCCCGAAAACCATGGAAATGATACCCATATTGATTTTACATAAAAAAGTTGCGTCCGCAATCTTGGATTTCGAAATAAATGTTGTATTCGAAATCGGCACCCCCGAAAACCATGGAAATGATACCCATATTGATTTTACATAAAAAAATTGCGTCCGCCATCTTGGATCTCGAAATAAATGTTGTATTCGAAATCGGCACCCCCGAAAACCATGGAAATGATACCCATATTGATTTTACATAAAAAAGTTGCGTCCGCCATCTTGGATCTCGAAATAAATGTTGTATTCGAAATCGGCACCCCCGAAAACCATGGAAATGATACCCATATTGATTTTACATAAAAAAGTTGCGTCCGCCATCTTGGATCTCGAAATAAATGTTGTATTCGAAATCGGCACCCCCGAAAACCATATATATCATAGATATCGCTCGCTAATTATCGCTCGCTAATGCCGCGTCATATCTTGAAAATTAGCGAGCGAGGTAACGCGGAACTTTTTCGTGCATGCAGCCGGGTCTATCTTCTAAATATATAAAAGAAGAAAGTGACTGACTGACTGACTGACCATCAACGCACAGCCCAAACGGCTGAAGCTACAATCATGAAACTTGGCACGTAGGTTCCTTTGGTAGTGTAGATGAGCACTAAGAACGGATTTTTGGAAATTCTAATTTTAAGGGGGTTAAAAGGGGGGTGAAAGTTTGTATGAAAATCCGTCAGTTTTGAAGTAATGATCTTATAATTTTGTGTTTGGACTGAAGATTAAAAAATAAATTACACGTGTCTCAGCGATTTTGATTATTACATCCCCATGAGGGTGAAAAGGGGGATGAAGTCATGGGAATAATGAAATCGTCTAGAGACTTGAAATTTTGCACATATATGCTTTTTATTGTGCAGGCATCTACTAAGAAAGGATTTTTGTGAATGCCACCCCTAAGGGGGTGAAATAAGGGATGAAAGTTTGTGTAAAAGTCGGTCAATTTTGAGTTAGTATCTTCGAATTTTGGGTTTGGGCTGAAGATTAAAGCAAATTAAGGTTTTTTGGGAATTCTGTCCTTGGGGAAGGATCATGCGGGATGAAATGTTGTGTAAAAAAGTCTTTACAAAGGCAAAATTATTAAAAATACTTTTAAGTCTTTACAGTCTGTTGGTAAGTATAAAATGGCTCAACGCATAGATATAGGAATTAAATAGGGACGGGATAGGGATAGACCTAACTTATCAATGTTAAACATTGACGTGTAACAATTTTACCGAAATAATTTTCATTTTATATCGTTTTAATTTCATTTTCTGATAAGTACCTACATAAGGGGTCAGTAGTGTAGCAAATCAAAAATAGGAATCCTATAAAGAATGTATTACCTAACAATTACTTCTGTAGATGGGTTTCTAACTACTTAATAAATGAATCAGTGATAGGAAATAAGTAAGTGTAGGTACCTAGGTATAATCCGCGGCGCCTAACGTGAGCTCTGGCTACCATACTATCAGTATCATAATCAGGGCTCACGGTAAGTACAGTATACAGACGAGTTGAACTCATCTGTGTACTGTATCTATTCACGTTTTTAAAAATTAGAAGCATTTCCTCTTAGATGCGATGATGATTGTGACTGCTTCAGTTAATTGGCAACGATTACGTCACAAGGACGTATTCTAGCGGAGTACGCAGTGCAACATATTATATTGACATTATTAGGAAGGAAATACTTTAATTTAATTACTTACTTATGATTATGATTTCTTATTAGGTATTAGTCATGGATAAACACAAAAATAGTGAAGGGACAGGGCAAGGATACAGCGTATTCATGATAGATAAAGTAGGTAAGTATAAGTCTCTCCTAAGAAACGCATGTTCACATTACATTATTTTTATCATCATCATTTTCTACTTTTTCTCTACATACTGTTAAAATAATGTTAAGGAAAAGCATGTAGTCCACGCGTGCGAAGCCGCGGGCATAAGCTAGTCAATTTATAAGACGTTATCACGTCAAAAAAAATCGTGGACAAATGTCAAACTTTTTGGGCGTGAGTACATAGTATATGACCCCACCACTTCGCTGTTTTTCACACCAGAATTTTTGAGGGCGGCGAGAAACTATAAGCGGTCCTCAAGCCATGTGAAACGAAGCACCGTCAGAGGTTTTCTAGAGGAAACGCCATCTTCTAGATTCTCCGAGAAGTTCGGACCGGATCGTGAGCGGAACCGAGAGGTCTCTAAAGGCTCGGACCTCGGCTCGGGTTGACCGGGCCGCGGTAGTGGGAAAAAGCGCCCAGGGGGTCGACCGCCTAACGCTCTCGCTTTCGATCGCTTTGAAGGCGAGGCGAGGAGGAGGCGTCATCTTGTCATTTCGAAAGCAATATGAAAGCAATATCAAAAGCTATAGGCTATAGCTTTTCGATATTATTCGATATTATATTTCAATATTATAATAGAAAGCGAGGCAAGGGCCTCGCTTTCAAAGCGATCGAAAGCGAGAGTGTTAGGCGGTTGGGGGGCAGGTACATGTCCGTACCTGGTATGTCGCGCGTGTGAACCGGTTCGTCGTACCCTTGTTCTGCGAGTACGGTGTCTTGGGCCTAAACTAGTGTGCATGTTTAGTGTATTCTGTAAATGTGTAGTGGCATTTAGAAGGTCGGGGTGTAGGTGGTGCGAGCGAGCCACCCACCCACCCCGACTGATAGACTGTAGGCTTTTATCGTGACATAGAACGCGTCTAGAAGACTCCGGAATTCCGGAAAGGTCTTTGTCTATTGACTGAGATGATGATGATGAACGCAACATAATATTTATTAATTACTCTCATGCCTTAAACTATATTAAAGCCGCGCTATCGTGCTGCCTAGCAGAGATTGCTACTTTCAATATTTACGTGCGTATAACATGCGCAGGCGCACACTATTGTGTCTACGGAATTAGAAACAAATCCGAAATTGTATTAATCAGCGTTCGATGAACAATTATTGTTTGTGTTCTGCGCACTAATAAACAGCATACCAGTGCGCATTTCATTCTAAAAGTTTGTATTGTCGTCTTATAGGTTGTCTTATTGCTAACAAAGAGTACATCTTAAACCTACTTCTCCAAGTGTATACACAAATATCTAGTAAATACAGTCAAGAGACATTATATTGACTTTATGACAAATCATCATCATCATCATCTCAGGCAAAAGACGTCCACTGCTGGACACAGGCCTCCTCATGACAAATAACAAAATATAAATATTTTAATTAGGTACTTATACTCTAGGTATTCTTGGATGTTAAAAAAACATTTTTCTTTCAACAGTGTATACGTTGGATAGATGGCACTAATGTCGCTCTAAAGCAGTCTTTCCCAACGTGGGCGATAACGCCCCCTTGTGGGCGCTGCAGGCCTAAAGGGGGGCGGTAAGAGACCCAGAAAAAAAAGGGGGCGTTGTGTAGGGCTTTGGGGTCGATTTATAATTTCATCTACCTAGCTAGGAAGTCTCTTAGACACCGACTGAGCTCTCGACTCTCGACTACATCTTGTGAACATCAACTAATATTAATTAAGATATAGCTCAAACTCGGTTCGATATAATAGACAGCGGGCAATCATGTTTTGACAAATTTTTGTTAAATAATCCGATTTGTACATTCCTGTATCAATCGGCTGGTTCTATAATACTTGTTCTTGCTTGTCGAGTACGATTGGGCGTCGAATGAGATAAACGAGTTTATGCACGTTTGTCTTATTCCTGTTGGTGCGTGCTGCTTATGCAATCCTATATAAACGACGTAAATTTATTTTATTTTCATTTGTGGTTTCGCGCTTAATAGATAAGCAGTACTTGATTTCAACACTTACGTATTTCTCAAAACAAAACAATGTCGGAAGTAAAAAAAGAAGAGACGGCAATACTCTGCGGAATATATTAAATTCGGATTTATTGAAAACCCCACAAACCCGTCGTCGCCTTTGTGTCTTCTATGTCTAAAAACATTTTCGAACGAAGCAATGAAGCCTTCAAGACTGCAAGATCATTTGAATAAAATGCATCCAGATAAGAAAGACAAGAATGTAGCATATTTTCAAGACCTAGAGAAAAAGCATAATACTCAGCCAAGTGTATCAAAACTATTTTCGGCGGCTGCTAAGCAAGATGACGACGGACTTCGAGCTTCGTACAATATCTCTTTGTTAATTGCTCAAAAAGGCAAACCACACAACATCGGAGAAGAGTTAATTTTGCCAGCAATAAAGGAAGTAATAACTACTGTGCTTCATAAACCGGCCGCAAATATTATCCGAAAAATTCCTTTGAGTAATAATTCTGTGCAAAGACGAATTGATGAAATGGCTGAAAACATTGAAGAATCATTGTGCAATCATCTGAGGACTAGCCAATTCTCAATTCAGCTCGATGAGTCCACTTTACCAACTAATGAAGCGTTGTTGCTATCTTACGTGAGGTTTATTAAAGATGAGAAAATACGTGAAGAACTATTGTTTGCCAGAAATTTGGAGACAGATACAAAAGGCGAAACCATATTCAATACATTGGAAAAGTTTTGTGAAGAGAAAGAGATTCCTTTGAAAAATATTATATCAGTTGCTACGGATGGCGCTCCGGCTATGACAGGGCGCCATAAAGGCTTCATAGCGTACTTAAAGAATAAAATTCCAGATGTCCTTGCTATACATTGCGTTATTCATAGACAACATTTGTTTTTGCAACTTAAGTGAACGACTATTTCAATCACTGCAATATGTCATCAAAGCAGTCAATAAAATCCGTAGCAGCTCTTTGAATGATAGATTATTTCATCAGCTTTGTGTTACTAATGACGAAGATTTCAACCGTTTGTTGCTTCATACTGAAGTTCGTTGGCTGTCAAGAGGCAATTGTCTGATTCGATTTTACAACCTGTTTGACTCTGTGATAGAGTTCTTGGAAACTAAAGATACAGAACTGCGCAACAAGCTCATAACATCAAAGAATGATATAGCTTACATGACAGACCTGTATAAATTGTTCAACGACATGAACCTCCAACTGCAAGGCGATGAACTAAATTTAATTAAAACAAAAAATGTCGTTGCTGCTTTCGCAGCCAAACTGCTTCTGCACAAAAAGAATATGGGCAGACGTGAGTTTCACAATTTTCCGAATTTATCAGTATCCTGCAGTAACGACGACTTGTTTGCCTACTGCCAACATTTGGAAAACCTCCACATTGACTTCACCGAACGATACCAGGACATTTTAAACTTGGAAATACCAGACTGGGTGTTGGATCCGTTTTCAAATGTCAACACAGCAATGTCACCTCAGCTGGAAGAAGAACTTATAGAATTGACAACAAACGAAGAAATAAAAATCAAGTTCAAAAATGGATATCAAGAATTTTGGCTACAAAAACCGTTCCCGCAATTGTACCCTGGATTGTGGTTAATTGTTCAACGATTCTTGATAGCATTCCCATCGTCATATTTGTGTGAACGTGGATTTAGTCTCTTTTTAGTAAGCAGCGTTGCCAAGCTGCTTACTAAAAAGAGAAATCGTTTGCGTGTTACCGAACGTGGCGACTTGCGGCTGTTTTTGAGTAAATTGGAACCTGATATCAACAAACTTATTGAACAGCATCAGATTCAACCTTCACATTAGTTTTTATATAAGAATTGATTATGTTTGATTTATTTTCAATAAAAGATACTCTGTCCGAATACTATAAAGTTGCGTTTCAATAATCAGTTATAAGTACTTAGCGGTTTTTAAGTATGTTTAAAAAGGAGGGCGTTACAAAATAATTTATTCTTAAAGTGGGCAGTAGACAAAAAAAGGTTGGGAACCCCTGCTCTAAAGCATTTCAAAAATCAAAAAAGCAGTGGAAAAATTCAACGCTTACGTCAGCCTTCCCGGTAGCATAACGGTCAGTGCAGCCGCCCGATTGCAGAAGACCCAGGTTCGATTCCTGGCTGGGTCGGGTGGGCGTTTAATTTTTTCACTTTTTTTTATTAATATAATTATTTAATTCAGCTTAAGTGTAGCAATTAACACTTAAAATAAAAAATAAAAATTCAGTGTATACGTGTTTATGCTTGTGACTGCGTGCTTGTACCGTAATCGTTGCAGCTGTGACAGCTGTGAGGTTGTTACGTCATAACGTTACACGGCGTTACGCGAGCGGCGCACATTCCTGGCTCGCAGCTGTCAAAGGCATCAGCTCAGTCAGCTGTCACTCAGCCCGCCGCCGGCGCACGCGACGTTATTGCCACGCCTCACCGGCGGCGTAGGAGTTCACCCGCAGGCTTATTTATTACCGATCTTTTAAGTGACAGTCGCAATCGCAACAATATGCAATTTATCGCTACCAAAACACAAATTATGGAACGTAAAACGCTTCGATAGCGCAACGAGCGAGCGATTGACGAACTAAAAGTGCATGACGGCGCTTTCAAATAAACCGACCGATTGTAGCAACCGCAACTAGTAGCAGTCGCGTTCATCATCATCATCATCATCAGCTCATTTAATGTCCCTACTGCTGGGGCACGAGCCTTCCCTATGGATGGATAGGGAGAACGGGCCATAAACCACCACGCGGGCCCAGTGCGGTGCGGTGATTGTTAACGACTGCTAATGCAGCCGGGACCAACGGCTTTACTACGTGCCTTCCGAAGCACGGCGGAGCTCGAGATGATAAATTTTTGATCACCCATCCGATGACCGGCCTTTGCGAAAGCTGCTTAACCTCAGCACTCGCAGACCGGGCGCGTTAACCACTGCGCCATCGAGCTCCTCAACACGTGTTGTGATTATGACACTCCATTTTGATTTAATCTACCGTACAATTGTACCCATAATACTTTAATACTACTTGAAGTTGGCTTAATGTTAAACGCAAAGATGTGGTAGAACATCCTCAGAGGGCTTCTAGAGGGGATGGCATCACGCAAGCATCTCCGTTACTAGATTCTCCGAGTCTTGGACGAGACGATAGCAAAGACGTAGTAAAGAGTAAGCTAGCCAGCGGTACCACTGATCAAACCATCTCCGCTGGGGATCATATTGAAAACCCCAGATTCTAAAACCGGTGGTTTCCCCAGTAGTCCACAGAGGGAATGCTAAAAGTTGACAGATTAACAAATGAGTGTTACTTCCAAACGATTCTTCGACGAGACCTGGGTTCAATTCCCAGCGTGGTGATTATAAGCCAATACCCATCAATTGTAGTGATGATTTGATTTCAATGATGGAGGCCTTTGCCCAGCAGTGGGACAGTTATAGGCTACTTACCATACTAAATAAATAAATAAGATCTTTTGTAACGACGACATGAGAGCAATAAGATATGCTGTCATTATGTCCTACCGCAACATTACTGTAACATGCACGAGCGTGATGTTAGCACCAGTGGGGCAACACCCGCCACGCGTGGGCACTGTGACGTGACGTCGCCGCCGCAGCACTTTCCAATGTGCGTCGCGATCGCGAAACAGGCGATCTTATTTAAATTAAATTAGACAACATCACATAACGTGAGCAATTTCGAGTGAATAGTGACTTACGGCCGAAATTAATAACCTATCCTCAGCAAGAGATAGGCCTATTTCTGTTAATTATCGGAAAATAGTTAATGACGGTAGTTGTTGACATTGAATGGGCGCCTTTGGCTTTCAAATTAAAAAGTAAATAGTGTTGAATAATTTCGGCGGGCTGGGTAGAACCACGATAGCTCAACTGGGAGAGCACCTGACCGGTATGTCAGAAGGGTGCAGGTTCAAATCCTGCTCGTGGAAATTTTTTCAACATTTGTTTTTGTAACCTTTAGGACTTCTTGGTGGGAAAGTGATGAGTCATATCTGCGGTTTTGTTTTATTTTATAAAACTTGTGTTATGTCGAATATTAATGTGGAATAATGGTGGAGGTCGTGAGTGTGCATGAGTCACTTTTCAGATTCTCTCAAGAAGTCCGCCCGAGGACTTAATAAAGCTCCACATCTTTACAGAGACACTCGAGGGGTTGGGGGTATATCATTTCTAATTTTTCATTTCTATTATCATTCATCATCATCATACTGGAAGGAAATATTGTTTATTTATGTTTTACTTGTAAGAAAAATTACTTTGACACTGGCTAAATGTGCTAATCGCACGAAGCCATCAGCTAAATGAGAAAAAGGACCTTTAAGTCTCAGACTCGTTTAAATAGACAACAGACGCTAATAACGTATAACGCATTATCCACATTCGCGTCCCAAGCGTGTATGTTAATCCTCGCGTAAATGACGGCGGTGTGTCGAAACTGGCTTAAGTGCGAAGCCGTACAGCCGCCGAATCGACTTGGATCATCTGTGGACGTAACGCGAGTAACGCGACACGCCGTGTCGGCGCCGGCTCACTCAACGCATGTTTGTCTATTCCTTGCTGCATACTAACACTAATAAAGGAGTTTTAACATGCCATGGAAGGACCTAACTATTGTCACAAAATAAGGAAAATCTAGTTTAATACAATCGAGCTCAAGCAACGCTTACATAGACCCCTCATCTCGTATCAGCTCGTGACAATCCGAGCGCAGCTGGGTCTTCTTATTTTGTGCTCAACGCATGTTTCTGTATACAGTTCCTTGTTGCATACTAACACTGATAAATGAGGTTTAACATGCCTTTGAGGGTCCTAACTAATTTAAACTGGAATTCGACAAACCCTTAATTTATTTATTTATTAGGCACAAAAAACAGATTAGAAATTAAAAAAATAACAAAAAAGCATGATAAATTGTATAAGAGCTAAATTCCTATCTAAAACATGTGTACGCTGATATTGCCTCAGAAGGCATTTTTATCTTCACCGAGCTTGTTTGGGGGCGGCAAGAAACTTAAAGGGGTCCTCAAGCCGTGTGAAACGAATCACCTTCGGAGACTTTCTAGAGGCCCTACTAGATTCTCCGAAGAGTTCGGATCGGATCGGGGAGCGAAACGAACCCGAGGGCGCCTCTAAAGGCTCGGACCTCGGCTCGGGTTGACCGGGCCGTGGTGGTGGGAGGAGCGCCCAGGCACATGTGTACCTGGTAAGTCGCGCGTGTGAACCGGCTCGCCATACCGTTGTTCTACGAGTACGGTGTCTTTGGCCTAAACTAGTGTGCATGTTTAGTGTATTCTGTGTGTAGTGGCATTTAGAGGATCGGGCGGGGACGAAAAATGTGTCCAACACTGGTCTTAAAGTGTCCAACACTAATGCCACTAGGTACCCTATATTTATCTTCTAAGGTATGTTGCCTTGATCGACCTTTGCTCTCGCCTGTACGCATCCCGTCCCATGTCAAGCGTAAGTAATTGCCGGGTCAATTGCTCCCGACCGGACAATTGAGGATCAGACGCAGGGCCGGTGACCTTCGCGACATGCGGCCACTCGAACTCATTCGTAAGCCAACTGCATATACATCGTTCTTTTTATAGATTGCACGGCAAATGACTCCACTTCACCTGATATTTATTTATTTATTTTAAATGGATTACGAACAAAACATACACTATTAAAATTTAAATATACAAGTTTATCTTAAGGCGAAGGGTAAGGCACACTAGCGCCGCTAATGGATTTAATTTAATAGCTGCTAAACTGGTTTTTTTTTCAAACATTGCGGACCTTCCGACACTAGGCAAACATCTATTATTTAATAATTGTGCACTACTTTTAGGTTTGTTTTTGTATTCATTCCCTAACACCAACAGTGGCCATTGTTTGTGAATAAATGCGATAGCCCGTTTTGTGAATAAACCACGCAACAAAAAGTAGTGCACAATTATTAAATAAATACTATGGATGCTTTCCTGTTGTCGGACGGTACGCAATGTTTAAAAAAGGATCCGGTCCGTTAGTAATTGTCAAATTATCAATTGGTGGCGCTAGTGTGCCTTACCCTTCGCCCTAAGGCTAAGTGTTGTCTTAATTATAGGCAGTCACGACATGCAATATAATGATCAGTGATCGGGATAGGTAGCGCAATTTAGGGTGAATGACCTTAAACGTTGTATTAATATGGATAAGACTTGCGGGATTCGGGATTTTATAATATCATACTAAGTTTACAAGTATAAAGAAAAGTCAGATTGCATTTTAAACATTCATTTTCAAGAATATTATTTATAGAAACAATATCAATTAATCATTATCAATATATAAATCCCTACCAAGCGGGTTTCATAGGCATATCCATATTAAGAAAACGTCACTAAATCCCGCAAAATTGCACTACCTATTCCGATAACCGATAATGATCATTAAGAAATAAACAAGACAAAAAATGCAAAACTACTAATGTTAAGTGGAAACGGAGTCCAGACGCGAAGACAAATGGTGCAGCGTACAAACAACGCAGCATCAGTCACCCTCACCCTGCCGGCCCACAAGGTGGCTTCACGTCTCGTTTGAAGGACCCCATGTCATAGGAAGGAGAGAAACCGTGTGCTGGTAGATTATTCCATGTTTCGGAGGTGCGACAAAGAAACGAGTCACCAAATTTCTTTGTGCACGATGGAATGTTTAAGATAGTGCAGCGGTGACTCCGGAGAGCAGCACGCGTACTTCTATGGAGGAAGGGAGAAGGTGGGATAAGGTCAAAGAGTTCTTGAGAATCGATCGAAACCAACGTATTAATTTTTGTGCTTTACATGATATTATCTTATCTTATTTTGTGAGGCCTGCTGAGGTTTTCTCATCAATTTGGCACTTCAACCCATCGGGATTTTTTGAGCAAAAACCTGATATTATAAAACATTAATAATAAACAGCATAATATGATACAGTATATGAAAGGCATCTTCTTAGCATATTATTATGTCATAGCACTTTAGTAGCGCCGCGGCGCTGCGCTGGTCTTCCGAAGATGCCCTTTAGGTTTAAGACTAGATCCTGTGATATTACAGGGCATAGCGGCATAAAAACTTAAGCTTTTATCCAATTTGAATGCCTCGGAGAATCTAGTAGCGGACGAGTACACGCTTGCGCGAAAAAAGAAAAGAAAAAAATATTAACCCCCCAAAAAACCTTTACACCCGTTTGCACTAAACTTGTGAATCGCCTAAGTCTTGGCATAACATTACCCGGTCAAGTTAACTCGGCACCTGGCTCGAAAACATTCGCTTACACTCAGGTGCGGACTTAACTTGACCGGGTAGAAGTTAGGCAAAGACTTAGGCGATTTATAAGTTTAGTGCAAACGGGTGTTAGTTTTTTAAATGGTTTTTTTTTTATCTTACGGGTAAGCACAACGCCTACATCTCACCTGATGTTAGGTGATGATAAGGCCGAAAGCGGAAGTGCACTTATTTATTTATTTATTTATTTATTTATTTTATTCGGGATAACAACAGCTTAAATACTAAAAGCTTTACAAATGTGTCTAATCATACCGAAGCCAATAACAGTTATCCACATAATATTAGTAAAACAGATACTATGTGTTTTTTTAAATAGAAAAATTTATAGCATAGGTACATCAGTTACACAAAATTAGACTAATTATAACTTTTAAGCTAATACAAAAACAAAAAACTTACTTGCTTGCAAAATAAGATCAGTTACAGCATCTATGTTAATATAATACTTTACTTATACTCATTTTTTTTTACATACTCATTTATATACATACAATATTTAATTATGTTTTTTAAAGTAGTATGATGGTTTATGGTAAAGAAATTAATAGCACTTCATCTAGAATTCTCAACTATTTCCAAACGTAGTACATAAGCGTGTACCCCCCGCTGGGAATCTAACCACTAGCCCACAGAGGCGGTTAAAAGTCATATCATATCATATCGGTCATAGTCATGGGTAAAAGTAATGCGGCACATAAAAGTTCTGTTACGCTGTAACGGCAACGGGAAAAACAAACTCTTTCGCAAAAGAAGAAAAGTATAGCTTCAGGTCAGCAAAGTTACCTGGTGCCGCAAGCTCTCTCCATCAGACGGCCTGTATGCTCGTCCATCCGTCCGACGTAATCCTACCAGCCCTTATTGGATTCCAATAGTATTGAGCTGCGTTTGTCTACAAGTGAATAAGTGATTGACAATCGGATTACCGCTCCCGTTGTGTTAAACCTCATGCGTTTTATATTGTAACGATACGGTACTTGATTCGTTTTAAAAAAAAGGTTATGTAATTGATGGTTGGAGGGGAGACCAAACCAAAGATAGTTGAATTGTGTGTAATTTAGAAAGGGGCCAGAATAAACTAAAGAAGTAGCTGATGATAGAGGAGTGTAGAAGATGGCAAAAGAAATAGGGAAACAGGAGGATCAATAGCGCATACGCACACACACGCACGCAGCCACGCACGCACGCACGCACGCACGCACGCACGCACGCACGCACGCACGCTTGGAAAAAACCCGCGTGAATAAAGTAACACCACAGAATAAGTAATAGTACTAGTAACACCTCAAAAATTAGTGTAAAATTAAAAACTGAGATAATAATGATAATAAAACATATTATCTCATTAGAAATATATGTTTTGAAGAGCAGTGAAGTGATGTAATTTGCATTGTGAATGGTTTGGAATGAGACGCTGTTGTCAGCTCCCTATCCAAAGGCTACGGCAGAGCAGAGGTTACAGATTGTTCTGTAATCAAACACAGCGGACGTCTATGTTGTCTCTATATAATAACGACGATGTTTTTATTGATACTCATGTAATATATCTTTTTGAGTATATCTTTTTGGTCTTTTTGAGGAGCTCGATGGCGCATAGAGATTGCTAAGGTTAAATAACTTTCGCAAAGCCGGTCATCGGATGGCTGACCAAAAATATATCATCTCGAGCACCTCCGTGCTTCGGAAGGCAAGTAAAGCCGTGGGTCCTGGCTAATGCGTAGCAGTCGTCAACAACCACCGCACCGCACTGGGCCCGCGTGGTGGTTTATGGTCCGTTCCCCCTATCCATCCATAGGGAAGGCTCGTGACATAAAATTAGCTGAAGAGAGAGTCCAAAGTACCAGGCTAGCATGAGTCACAAGGAGGTATACCTAGAGTGAGCTGCATACTTGGGGTGAGGCCGTGCGGTGGTTGAAGTACCAGGCTAGCATGAGCTATAAGGAGTTATTCACTGGGTCCGCGTGGTGGTTTATGGCCTGCGCGCCCTATCCATCCATAGAGAAGGCACGTGCCCCAGCAGTGGGGACATAAAATGAGCTGTTGATGATTCTTTTTGATTTTGATTTGAAATTCTGTTAGTTTACGATTGAATTTCGAGAACTGGGCGAAACTACTAGTTATTATAATTAAGTACAATACTGCAACAGTGAGAGCCCTCCAAGCAATAACGTTCCAGACCGCGCGTCAGCTCATTATCAATTTGTGGTGAGTCACGCGGCCGTAATCTCGCGACATTTGTCTAGAAACATCTTTTATCTGTACATGTAAAATACATGTTATTGTTTGTGTAACATCATTATCTGTACCTACGAGCACTTTCACCTGTTTAAGATTAAAATATATATCGTGTTTGACACTTTAAGAACCATATTTTCAATATTTACGTGAAATACAGTGAACGAATTAAATGCCTACCCGACCCAGCCAGAAATCGAACCTGGGTCTTCCGCAATCCGGGCGGCTGCACTGACCGCTATGCTACCTGGAAGGCTGACATAAGCACTGAATTTTTCCACTGCTTTTTGATTTTTGAAATGCTTTAGAGCGACATTAGCGCCATCTATCCAAAGGTGATTGCAACCGATGGACATGCAGATTCATCTTTCAGATGCATACCACAAATTGATAACACAACGCTATAGTATTTTTTTTACCCACCCACCCACGAACCCAGGTTCGATTCCTGGCTGGGTCGGGTAGACATTTAATTTTTTCACTGTATTTTATATAAATATTTAATTCAGCTTAAGTGTAGCAATTAACACTTAAAATAAAAAGTAAAAAAACCATAGTTTCGTTAATACTTGTTAAATTATTTCACTCTGTACAAGTTAATATATTAGTTGGTTCACTCTGTGCCTGTTATTAACATCTTAAAGCTTGTAAACTTATACTTTGTGAATTTGGATTTATAATCTTGTTGAATTTATTTCATTCTGAACTTAGTAATTTGGATTCATCATCATCATCATCAGCTCATAATGTCCCCACTGCTGGGGCACGAGCCTTCCCTATGGACGGATAGGTAGATCGGGCCATAAACCACCACGCGGCACAGTGCGGATTGGTGGTTGTTAACGACTGCTATTGCAGCCGGGACCAACGGCTTTACGTGCCTTCCGAAGCACGGAGGAGCTGGAGATGATACATTTTTGGTCACCCATCCAATGACCGGCCTATGCGCAAGTTGCTTAGCCTCAGCACTCGCAGACGGGACGCGTTAACCACTGCGCCATCGAGCTCCTCGCTGCGCCATCGAGCTCCTCGCTGCGCCATCGAGCTCCTAATGAGTAATTTGGATTCTGGTTGCATAATAAATACATATCGTGGCAGGTTATAAATAAGACAACACTATAGCTTGTAATTTTGAAGTGTATAAATGCATGGTTTTGGTGTATGTTCTTGCTAGCTGTCCTTAAATAAATAAATAAATAAAATAAAATAGTTCGACACACAGATTTCGTCGGCAAAAAATAGTTATAGTCACAGCAATAGTCATAGTCAATTAGTCATAGATATTTATTGCATCACGTTGTACAAAGATCTTACAAAAACAGTATTAAGTCCCAAACATCCGATAACATGCAGGTTGTTTGGTAATATTTATTTATTTATTTACTGCACATACCATGCATAATACCTGTATAATCCCAAATATGGCAAATAAGGTACCGTTCATAGAATCCTGGGAAATTATGACCATAACTGAAAAGCACTATAATGGCCGAGATATTGACGTTCTTTGTTACGAAGTAAAACTGTAAAGTGACAGCCCTAGCTCAAGCTGATACGTAGTAGAGTAAGACTTACGAACCGATGGCATAATGACGTTCATATGAGAGCTATTTGTAGCTGAAGAAGTTTAACTATAGACAAACTAGAATAAATTTGCTACACTCTCCACTCCCAACAACTTTATTCTCTGCGCGTTTCCTTTTTTTTTTTCAATTTCAAATTTTTTTTGCCATTTTGCGAATTACGTCATCGGCGCAGGTGCTGTCATATGTTTTGTTGGCGATTTGACAGGTTAAACTGAAAAATGATTATTAATTTTTAATTTTTTGACAATTTTTCGTTATTTGTGGCCGTCAACCTCATGGTCAAACATAAACAGAAGTCGAAACATTTCAAAAATGAACAAAAACATTTTAATATTTGAGTTTTATTTATGGAAAAGTAAATCTACGTAAATATGATTTAGCATGTTCACACAGTGTTCATCACAGTGTTCTTCATACTCGGTTGCATGGCTATGTTTCGGGAATATACACCTATTACCAAACATCCTGTATATTTTATGACGACTAGGAAGCAGGTGGTCTGTATTTAATTGTTTCCAACAATAAACCAGTTACTGACCCCTAGTTTTAATAATTCGAAGAAATAAATGTCGATCATTAGTTCCAGCCGAGCACTGGCGCCGCCACCCTTAAAGTGTGCAAATAATAATAATAATAAATAATAAATGTTTCCCACACTCACACCAATTATCTAGCCCCAACAAGAGCTTCCTTAAGAAACTCGATAAAATGGTTAACTAGACAACGGATAAACATACTTAATATACTTAAATACATACTTATTATACATAGGAAACACCCAGACCCGAAACAATTTAGAAAAACAGGTATTTCTAAATTGACCCGACCGGGGATCGAACCCGGGACCTCAGAGATGGCGACACCATGAAAACCGGTGTGCAAGCCACTCGACCAGGAGGTCGTCAAATACAATTTGATTTAATCATTTGCAACTCTTAATCTAAAATCTGTCTTCCCCAAAGTTTTGGTTGTCTGGTAAGTACAAATCGCTATAAAGCGATAATTAAAATAAATTGTAACTACATCTGTCTATCCGCCGTAAGTGACAAGTGTCATATAATTTATTTGAAATGTCTTCGTCCATATTTATTTGATGCCGCGCGGCCGTATTAATTTTGTATGGGGAATTAAACGTGTTAATTTAAAAATAATAATTTAAGAAGCCGCTCGATAAATCGAAAATGTGAGACGGACGATTTGTAGTTAAGTTAATTGGTGATTGTTTAGACAAATTTAGATGTATAATAATTTAGATAAACTATAAGATATCAATTAAACGCCGCCACTCGTTTTCAATATTTATAATCTATCTGCGGTCGCCGTGTGATAGTGACCTTGCGCCCAGCCCAAGGTCTCGGTTTCGATTCCCGATAGTGGACATCTTTCTGTACATCACAGTACGGAGAAGTGCTCGGCCTTAATCTCGCGAGACGGTAAGTGACGTCAAGGTCGAAACCGGAAACGCACATCAACCGGCATCCTAACAATGAGGCTATCTTATCTCACAACTAACATTATTGTATTATATGGCAATAAATTAAGATAGTTAAGATTATTTACATATAATTAAACGCAGATATTGTTGCGAAAAAATTACAAATTGAAAAAAGACAAAGTGTTGGTCAGAATTACTTAGATCGGATGTTGATGACGTAGTTGTCGACATTGAATAGGGCTCCTTCGGCTTACAGAGTAAGAATAAAATAAAGAATAAAATTCAAAATTCAAAATTCAAAATTTAAAATTCAAAATTTAAAATTCAAAATTCAAAGTTCGGCGAGTTGGATTGGGCCACGATAGCATAGTTGGTAGTGCACCTGACCCGGCGTGTCATGGGGTGCGGTTTCGAATCCCGCTCGTGGAATTATTTCAACACTTTGTCTTTTTTCAATAAGATAAGAGTTTAAAAAAAAAACATATCTTACGGATTTGCTCGCGTTTATTTTATACATTAGTTTTGATTAAATGTTTATCCTGACGTTAACTACCAACTAAATATGAGACGACCGACACCTCAGTCTCCCTGTGACCACGGACCCTGCCAAGGGTTCGAAACGTCAGGATAAACATTATTGTTTTTACTTTTTATTTTTAAGTGTCAATTGCAACACTTAAGCTGAATTCAATATTTATATAAAATACAGTGAAAAAATTAAACCGACCACCCGACCCAGCCAGGAATCGAACCTGGGTCTTCCGCAATCCGGCTGCGTGGTGTGCGTGGGTGGGCGTTTAATTTTTTCACTGTATTTTATATAAACATTAACGTATAAAATAAACGCGAGTAGATCCGTAAAAGTTGTTTCATTTCAATGTGTAATGTCGCGTAAACAATAGAAAACAAAAAAAAACTTTTGTATCATGTGGCTGTATATACTAGATAAATAAATAAATTTGTTGTAAGACTGGAATTATTGCGCTTCCGCTTTAAAATTTTATGTTATTATAACATTTAATTTCGGCGTTTACATCACTTAAAATCAGATGAGACGAAGGCCAATTAATTGCTTAACCGTATAAATACAAAAAAATACTGGTAGTCTGGAAGATACAGCTTTAAAGCGATAAGACCGCCAAATTGTAACTAAGCAATTATTTTAATTTTTATGTTAAATGTTAATTGTTGTGGACTTGCAATATTATCCAGTATTTCACTAGAATACCAGCGCTGCAGCGACTTGCATGTCGATGCAGCATAAGCTGAGGTTGGGACCTAATTGGCCACATGCACGTAATTTAACTTTTATTTTTTTTTGTTTTTATTTGTTTTCGCCTTATTTCTTTTCTTATTTTTTCTCTCATGTGTGTCCTCTGTGTTATATATTAAGTGGTGGTCAATAAATGTTTGTTTCTGTTTCTGTTCCTGTATTTTAAATGTATTATATGTAGCTAGCCAGATAAACATGTAACAAAGCCTTCCCCTAACCAAACAGAATTAAAATATGTACCCCGTTGGGAATCGATCGCGGCAGCTATTCAGCTATTCGTGCAGAGAATAAAAAAAATAGTTGTTCGTTTCCTATATACTTTTTAGGGTTCCGTAGCCAAATGGCAAAAAACGGAACCCTTATGGATTCGTCATGTCTGTCTGTCTGTCTGTCCGGCCGTATGTCACAGCCACTTTTTCCGAAACTATAAGAACTATACTGTTGAAACTTGGTAAGTAGATGTATTATGTGAACCGCATCAAGATTTTCACACAAAAATAGAAAAAAAAAACAATAAATTTTGGGGGTTCCCCATACTTAGAACTGAAACTCAAAAATGTTTTTTCATCAAACCCATACGTGTGGGGTATCTATGGATAGGCCTTCAAAAATGGTATTGAGGTTTCAAATTTCATTTTTTTCTAAACTGAATAGTTTACGCGAGAGACACTTCCAAAGTGGTAAAATGTGTGTCCCCCCCCCTGTAACTTCTAAAATAAGAGAATGATAAAACTAAAAAAAATATATGATGTACATTACCATGCAAACTTCCACCGAAAATTGGTTTGAACGAGATCTAGTAAGTAGTTTTTTTAATACGTCATAAAGTACGGAACCCTTCGTGCGCGAGTCCGACTCGCACTTTGCCGGTTTTTTTATGTACGTTTATGTAACCTTATTTGCATAAGTAAATACTACCTTTGCCTAAATTGGGCTACAAATAGAACTTAGTAATGCAACGTCCGACCCCACCCTTCACCCACTCCACCACTTCCGGCGCGGGTTAATACAAAACATAGTTATGTTCAATGAAGCACGAAAAACACGATATTACCAATAACAATTACATTTGAACACGCATTGCATTCATAAATGAATTCAATAATTACATATCAACAGCGAAAACCTGAGATAAGGGTGTATTTATATCTGATACAAGCTTTTGCTCGCGGCGTTGCTCACGTGGGCAACACGACTTGTGATTGTTTGATAAAAGCCAAACTTATTTAAGGTTACCTATATGTAGGGATAATCTTGAAACACTTCATAATTTCTAACCAGGCCAAATACCGAAATGCAAGGATTTAAATTTAAAATTGACAGATTTCCATACAAACTTTCCACCCTCATTTCACCTCTCTAGTCCCTCCCGGTTTTTCGAAAATGCTAAAATACGTCATTCTTTATTTTTATTAAAAATATAAATATCGATTTAAATATTATTTTTTTATAGTTCTTACTTTATAAATAACGAATTCACCAAAAAACCTTCATTCTTTTTTTACTCCTCTAAAGGAAAAAAAAAACAAAATTCCTGAGGCATGTCATTCTTTATTTCTTTTAAAAAAGCCAAATACCAATTTTCATGTATTTTACTTCAAAACTGACGGACTTTCATACAAACTTCCATCCCCTATTTGACCCCCTTAGGATATGATTTCCGAAAAATCCTTTCTTAGTGGCTAGTTACGTCACTCAATTAACCTACAGTCCAAATTTCATCTAATTAGCTTCAGCGGTTTCTGCTCGGCGATGATGAATCAGTCAGGATAAGTCATTATATGTACATAGATTACGATATATCTGTCTAGAATGTCGACGTCTGCCACCAACAAGCAACTCTTTGTTCAAATGGAGACTCAAAAACCTGTAAAACTACTATATTTTGTATAATATGTAACTATGTTTTATTTAAAAAAATTAAATTTTCTTGCATAATCTTATACTTTGAAACGATTGCACTGACAAATTGTTGTTCTTTCCGAGCGACTGGTTGTCTGGGAGAGATCGCTTTAACGCGATAACACCGACCTTGTATTTGCTGTCATTTGTATGTTTAATATAGGTTCTTATGGTATTGGAATAAAGTGTTGCTTTATATATCTTTAAAAGAACTATATAAAAACAATAAGTGGAGCGAAGATATCCGCGAGGTGGCTGGAGAGTAGCCGCGGATCATGGTCGGTGTCGTGCACAAGGCGAGGCCTATGCCCAGCAGTGGGCTACTATAGGCTGTGATGATGACGATGATGATATAAAAAAGTGGTGACCGAACAACATTCAACATCGCCAAGCCTAAATCTATACTAATATTATAAAGAGGAAAGCTTTGTATTGTTGTATGTATGTTTGCAACGAATAAACTCAAAAACTACTGGACCGATTTTATCCATAAAATTAAATCACCATAAAATTATTTCACCATTAGAATGCTACATTAGCGCTGAGTAACATAGGTTATATTTAAAAAAAAAAATGCGATACGAAGTCCGCCGGGTCAGCTAGTTTTTTTATATTTTTCTAACATATTTTTATTAGTCTTAAACGTTTCGATGATTCCTGTGTTTCAGGATAGCCGAATTTTAACTTTGTTTTCGTTTTCGAGTTGGGTTCAATTCTCAAGTCAGGCAACGTGTGTTTCTTATTTTTTGATGCATAGCCCGGGTTTGTGGTCACCAACCCGAATTTGGCAAGCGTGGTGATACCATCAATTGTAGTGATGATTTGATTTCAATGATGGAGGCCTTTACCTAGATGTGGGATAGTAAGCTGCATGTATTGCAATAAAGTATTTTCTTAACCTTTGGCACATTACTTAAAACTTTTTCATAGTTTCCGTATGTAAAAGGAATTATGGTATCATAGACACACAGACAGAGTGCTTTTTAAAGGGTTAACACACTTCAAGCACTTCCAAACACTCCATCAGCACAGAACTTTACACAACGCACTCGATGCCGCGATCCGATTTCCGCGTAAACCTCGCGTCAGACTCGAGCGCGCAACACACGTGCGCTCCCACGCAACGCATAATCCGCACTGATGTGCCAAATTGGTGGTTGTATGACTTGTATGTCGTCGATGAGCGTAAGTACACAAAATAAGGAGACTGCAGGGTGCCACGTGCGAGTTTCATTCGCAATTCGAACACGTTAACGAAAACGAGAATTTTGGATGAGAACATGTTAACTGTTCTTGTACGCCGCGCCGCCAGGAGGCGCTGCTTCAATGCCATACTAATTTTCGTTATCGTAAACGTAATCGAATGAATACGGATAGTACACAAGACTCACACTAGGCACCCTGAAGGTATAAGCTTCATAACGTGCAGAGCAACGCGCACACAGACAAGCTCTCAGGGACGCGGACTATCGCAAGTCGCAACAGCTGCGCTCGGTCTGTCCCGGGATAAGTGTTGTCACCCGTACTTTATTATAAAGTATTGTACGTTATTTCGGGTAATTCTACTCTATACTTTATGAGAATAACAAAAATAAAATAAAAAATTGTCTCAAATAGTTATAATTTTATCCTTTAATTGAATTAACTAGGTATTATTATAATTTTATTTTAATTTATTTTATTTTAATTGTATCTATTTTTATTTTTTTCTATTTTTATTGTAATTAATTTGCATAATTGAAGTAATTGGTATTTGTGTAATTATAAAATGTTTAATGAATTGTTCGTATTGTTCTTATATAACATTATTGTCTGCTCACGCTCAGTAGATGTTAAATAGTATGTACATAATTAAGGGTTTCAACCTAGCCTTAAGTATTTAATATCACATGTGTTTTTGTAACGTTTTGGTGGCTGTCACCTGTTTTGTGCATCAGAATAAATAAATAAATAAATAAAGTACGCGAAAATAATTAATGGAATCAGGTGGTTACACTTGAAACACAATTGCAGTAATCAATTTCTAATCCCAAATCTAAAAAATTGAAATGGCACTCTTAAAAGCGATAATAGCGCTACATTGGAATTAAATTGCGTGGAAATTGAGTGAACAAATTATTATCGAGATGGGGCGTTCCGAAATTGCGGAACTTATCCCAATATCGATACATATTAATCGCATTGGAATTGTATTGAGATTGAGTTTGCGTCAAGAGTAGCCTACCAGGCGTTACTTTGCGGAAATCCATGGTACAAAAAAATGTAATTGAAATAATTATGTAGCGTTAACTCACTCGTTTATCCTGCTTGGATGCAGTACGCATGCACCGCCCTCCCGCCCGCAAAAAGTATGCACATGCGGAGGAAACAATGGATGCAAGCGAACATGTAAGTTGTACGAAGAGCACAACTCGCAATTTCAACTGTGCGGATGGGACAATGTGCGAATAGGACGTTCGCCTAAACCCTACGCCTAAAGTCGTCGTACTGAGAAGGCACGCGAGGTGCGTACAGTGAGCATCAGAACTATATAAGGTCACATTTTTTTTTTTTTTTTTTATACGTAGCACGGCAAATGACTCCAATTCACCTGATGTTAAGTAAATATAGAATCCAGATGCGACGATAACTGGTGCAGCGTGAGAACAGCGCAGCGTCAGTTATCCTCACTTTGCCAGCCCACAAGGTGCCTCTTCACGCCTCGTTTGAAGGACCCCATATCATAGGAAGGAGGGAAAACGTGTGCTGGCAAACTATTCCATGTTTTGGAGGTGCGACAAAAAAACGAGTCACCAAATTTCTTAGTGCGCGATGGAATATTAGAGACAGTGAAGCGGTGACTCCGGAGAGCAGCACGTGTACTCCTATGGAAGAAGGGAGAAGGTGGGATGAGGTCAAAGAGTTCTTCAGAGCACTCGCCATGGTATAAGCGGTAAAACACGCTGAGTGACGCAATATCTCTTCGCAATTGCAGAGTTTCAAGAGTATTTGTGACGTCTGCGTTGCCGATAATGCGTACAGCGCGACGCTGCAATCTGTCCAAAGCATCGAGAAGGTACTTTGCGGAACCGTCCCAGATGTGCGAGCAATACTCCACGCAAGACCGTACCTGTGTCTTGTACAAAAGGCACAACTGGTCAGGCGTAAAGAATCGCCGCAACCTGTTCAGAATACCGAGTTTTCGCGAGGCTGTTTTGTTTTTATCAACTGCAAATATTTTGAGGATTAATTCAACAACATAATATAAACTATTTTTTTATGAAAAGACCTTAAATTTTTAAAACGCTAGTTTTCAAGAAAAACGCCAAAAGACATTTCGATTAAAAAGAAAAATAAAGCACTTTCGGTAGTTTCAATTCAAAAGAGCCGACAGAGAGGCCGCTCTTAAAAATATTACAATTTTTGTGTCAGGAAAAGTAAAAAAAAAACTAGCCTGATATTTTTTTTAAATGCTAGGGCCTTATTTCTCTGCTATAATTAGATGTTTTGTCAAAATATTTGCAGTTGATAAAAAGTGACCTTATATAACACTTTAGGGTCATAAATATTTATATTTTACCACAGCGAAGCGCTTTGGCCTTCATATCTCGCTTTGCACGACCTTAAATATTGAATCCAGGACTTTCGGTTATCAAGCTGTGTGCTTATCCCCTCGACCACAAAGGCGTCAGTCACTATGTTGTTTCAAAACAATTATCTGAGCAAAGAGGCTGGTTATCGCCAAACCGCAAGCCGGCCGGCGGCGGCGGCGCGTGCGGTCAACACTGCACGCGGAAATAGCCACGTTCAGACGTTACATCACTGTTTATACCATTATTACAAGCACTCTGATCAAATATAATAGCTATAAAGCTACAAAAACTACAAAATTAAGGTTAGTAGTATAATATTGGGCATTCTATCCCACCCCTCGTTCGTGTCAGCAAACGTTCGTTTGCCTCCACTCTCTTGCGGTGGGATAGAACACCCAATATTATAAATAGATTTGATATGAACAAATTTTACGTTTCCGTGATGAATGTGCATAAAATCTTAGCTTACAGAACAAATTGCGTGGCAATACTTTAAAGTAGAATGTCCAATAATCGCGCGATTCACTTCATTGATCGAACGTCAGTGAGGTCGTTGAAAAGTGTTCTAGAATGCTCAATCGTTATTTCAGTATATATGTAATCATACCAGTTAGATTACTAAAATGACTACGACTGCGATCTACTTTACACATTTTCAAGGTTTTCGTTCATAAGATGCAAGAGTTTTTGGCAATATGGAATTACAGTACAACTTAAAGTGAATGTGACCTCTCAGTACTGAATAAGTTGTTGTGAAGACGCAAGCGCCTACACATTGAAAAATAGCAATATATCATCAATACAGCTTTGCCCATTTATTGTGTATTGTTTATATCGTCCTTGTGTAATATAGTTTCGATTCATCATTGAGACCACATTATTAAACTTTAATATCCAACATATACGGTTTTATTTTATTTTATTTGCCACCACGCTCCAAGGTGTATCGCATAGTTGTACTATAGCATTTGTCAAATTTTATTCTTGCCTCATAAGAAAACACTTGTGTATTTTAATCGAATTCATAGTTTAATTTCTGTATACAACGATTTCGATCTACTTAACACATTTTCAAGGATTTCGTCTATTGAATGCAAAGGTTTTTAACAATATAGAATAACAGCACAACTTAAGCTGGATGGGGCTCCTGGTCTCTCAGGACTGGATCCCCGAATAAGGTAGTACTATGAATAACATATGTTAAATTTGAACCTTGACTCATAGGAAAACACTTGTGTTTTTCAATCAAACTTCATTATGTATACGATGACTCCGATCTTAGGTACCGGGAAATGAAATCTTCGCATGGTTTTAAAATTATTTTTAAAACATGTGGCTGATTGCTCAAGATTCTTTCCAGCCAGTTTGGTCGTACCATCGTATTAAGATTTTTAAATATAGGTACCTGGAAACGAAATCTTCACATGGCTTTAAAATGATTTTTAAAACATGTGGCTGATTGCTCAAGACTTTTTCCAAACAGTTTGGTGGTACCACGTATTAAGATTTTTTAAATATAGGTACCTGGAAACGAAATCTTCACATGGTTTTAAAATGATTTTTAAAACATGCGGCTGATTGCTCAAGATTCTTTCCAGCCAGTTTGGTCGTACCATCGTATTAAGATTTTTAAATATAGGTACCTGGAAACGAAATCTTCACATGGTTTTAAAATGATTTTTAAAACATGCGGCTGATTGCTCAAGATTCTATCCAGCCAGTTTGGTCGTACCATCGTATTAAGATTTTTAAATATAGGTACCTGGAAACGAAATCTTCACATGGTTTTAAAATGATTTTTAAAACATGTGGCTGATTGCTCAAGATTCTTTCCAGCCAGTTTGGTCGTACCAATCCAGTTTGTAATAGTAAAATTTCTGTATACAACGACTTCGATCTACTTAACACATTTTCAAGGATTTCGTCTATTGAATGCAAAGGTTTTTAACAATATAGAATTACAGCACAACTTAAGCTGGATGGGGCTCCTGGTCTCCCAGGACTGGATCCCCGAATAAGTTAGTACTATGAATAACATATGTTAAATTTGAACCTTGACTCATAGGAAAACACTTGTGTTTTTCAATCAAACTTCGTTTTGTATACGATGATTCCGATCTACTTTACACATTTTCAAGGTCTTCGTCTATTAGATGCAAAGGTTTTTAACAACATGGAATTACAGCACAACTTAAACTGGATGGGGCTCCTGGTCTCCCAGGACTGGATCCCCGAATAAGTTAGTACTATGAATAACATTTGTCAAAGTAGTACCTCGACCCATAGGAAAACACTTGTGTATTTTGATTAGAATCAGTTGCCAATTGTCTTTATCGTCTCCGATCTACTCAACACATTTTCAAGGTTTTCATAATAGATAAACACTTGTGCTTTTTGATCTAAGTCAATGCAGACAACTGTGCAGGGAATTATTAGTTACCTTATTTATATCAATCCCACCAACAACAACGTATGCAATCACTACACACACACTCACACACGTTACCTACGAGTTCGACTACTTCCCATTTCAATGCTGACAAAAACAATTTTAATACGGGTTATTCCCAAACGCCTCCAATCTTTTGTTTGGAAAATATAAAAATTATTATTTAAATATTAGTATAGTAGCACGATAGCGCAGCGGCTAGCGCGTTCGGCTTGCGATCTTGTTCGCTAAGCAACTTTCGCAATGCTGAGTCGCTGGATGGGTAATCAAATTTAAAACATCTTGAGCTCCTCCGTGCAAAGGTGCGTTAAGCCGTTGGTCTCGGTTGTTGTCGTAAGATGATAGTCGCTAAAACCCATCAACCGCATTGGGTCAGCGTGGTGGGTTATGACCCAATATCCTCACGTGCTATTGTCCACGTGAGAGGTCTGTGCTCAGCAGTGGAACGTTTATAGGCTGATGTTGATGAAATATTAGTATAATTTTTTCGTTCTATTGTCCTCAGAGTAGCTAAAATTAGTATTTTCTGAAGTTGTCTGCGGAGTTTGAGATTAACCCGGTAACCATTTTTTTAATTACGGAGGAGAATGAAAATCGATTAACAAATAATTATAAAGTGGGATAGACAGAGCGACAGGTAACAATTATGTCATGCTGAAGCCACTTTTAGCAACAAGTCATCAGATAGGTTGTTTGTTTGAACGCGCTAATCTCCGAAACTACTGGTTCGAATTGAATAATTCTTTTTGTGTTGGATAGTCCAGTTATCGAGGAAGGCTATAGGCTATATAATATCACGCTACGACCAATAGGAGCAAAGATATAGTGGTAAATGTGTAAAAAACGGGAGAAATTATTTCATCTTTGAAGCCTTCCGTTGCGTGCGCCTTGAAAACGGTTCAAGATACACAAAAAATATGTATTAAAGAATAATAGCTCTTTTAATGATCTAAAAAACAGTCCGCGATAATTATGCGGGAACTCGACCATTCCGAAAATCCCGCAAGAACGGGAACTATGTGGGAAGAACCAAAAATCTGCCGGAAGTCACTATTCCACGCGGACGAAGTCGCGGGCAAAAGCTAGTTAAATAATAAAATTTTCATTTCATTTAGTTATAGTTACCAATGCAAATAAACTCTTAGACTAATTTACTAAAAAACAACTGCATTGATGTATTGCATACATGTTCACCTTAATATTAAATTAGGCTGTTCGTATTTGTTCTGTTACTTAGACCATACCTCATTGCACAACACATACAATTTTACATGTTACAACTTTTTTGCAGCGTAGTATATAATGAAGAATCGGGTGTTATTGAATTGTATTGCTGACGACATATAATAATAATAAAGGCTGTGTTCTTTGATGAGCTATAATAAATTAAGATACATTTTTATGACATTAAGAATGTAGTGATATTTAAGTGTGCTCACACACACACATACACACATACATATGAAGAAACGAAGTCATCTGTCACAAGTATTTGTATGTACTCAAAAGATGACTTCAACAATGTTTTTATTACAAATATGTATGTTACCGAAATAATAATTTTCATTTCATTATCTGAATGAAATGTTATGAATGTTTGCGAGAATTTGTTTTTTTTTTTAAAACACATATTGTGTACGTAAATTTTAAATATATTGATATTCAAACGTAAGTAAATGTGATTACGATGCTTTTTGATATATTATATCATAGCCTGTACTGGGTTACAAGATTATGTGTTGGTCTCTATTTTATGTAAGTTAAGCATTAAAGCGATGGAACTTCGCCGACATCCGTTAACTGAAAAATGATATTTTAGCAAGTTAATATTATGACCTGGCGTCACTTGTTTATTCCATATAATTGGGTACAATATTATTTTGATAATTTTACTATTGTTATTTACAAAAATACTTATAAAATTAAAATGTTATCAAAATAATGGAACTTAAATTAATATTATACTATCAACCACGTTACTAGTATTGTTATCATAATAACAACAGACTTAGATAAGATGGCGGTAGCTTGTTTGGCGTACTTACAATAAATATTACTGCTAACCAAATCGAGTACAATAATATGCTAGAAATTGAGTCCGACCTTTGCATCTAACCACTACACCACAGAGGCGGTTATAACAATGATAAATAGTGACCTAGCCCCACAAATAAACACATAAATCTTACAACTACATTTGCGAAATAGACATGATGTTCGATTAATGGTCTAATGATGGCAGGGTTTGATTCCCGGTAAGTTAACTAAGAATTTTTCCTTTTCTAAATTAAATCTGGTAATTTTCTTTTCTCTTTAAAATGTGTATGTTTTCAGATGGTTTCAACACACATTATAAAAAATATAAAATAATCATACAAATTGATTTAACCCACCAACCCGCATTGGGCCAGCGTGGTTATGGCCCAATATCCCCACGTGCTATTTGTTCACGTGGGAGGTCTGTGCCCAGCAGTGGGACGTTTATAGGCTGATGATGATGATGATACAAATTGTTTCTATATTTTAAAATTGTGTTTTTTTGTTACTATTAGTTGAAAGGTGTTGAATGTGTTCCGTTTATGATATTTATAAATCGTAATGGATAAGCAAGTAGGATTATTTTGCAAACTATAATTAAAAAGTGGAGTTACGTCCTTTTAATAAATATGGAAAACTGATAGTGAAGCATTTTTTTCTAATAAAAACTCGGAATATTTGAACGTTATTCTTTTCATTCACCAACACTCTGTGCATCAAGTACCTACTCAAGACCGCTGCCACTCGCTGTTCGCTGCCTTTGAGCTCTGCTGTATAACCTTGAGGTTTGCTCTATTTTCGTTGGAAACTACAACTTTGAAGACTTATAAAAAATGTTAGTAAGTATTATTTTATAAACGTTTTTTACTGATCTAATTGTGTGGAAGATACCCAGCCAGTACCATACCTAGCTAGTGTGGTGGGTTATGGCCCAATATCCCCACGTGCTGTTGTTCCCGTGGGAGGTCTGTGCCCAGCAGTGGGACGTTTATAGGCTGATGATGATGATGATGATGATGATGATGTATGTATGTCATTTTTTGCAATGTAATTGTTGGTATTGTAATACAAGTGAGTTAAACTATCTGTTCAAACTGATACAAATTTCAAGATACGGATTTATCTTAGATTTTGTGGATATTCTAATTGGATTCAAATATAAAGTTTACTTACAAATCAATGTTTTTACTTTCAGGTCTGACTCCGAGTGTGAATCCGTTGCTCTCCAGAAAGTAGTTGCTAATACCGCGAAGAAGACCGCGAAGAAGACCGCGGCTTCGTCCTCTGCTACTAAGCGTAAGACCAGCAGCACCAACAACTCCGAAAGGTAAATATTTCTGTTTCTTTTGTTTGAAATAATCATAATAAAATTAAACTCTTTGTAACTCTTGTAACTTTGTAACTCTTTATAAATTCATAACATTCAAAGGAACATGTGTTATTATTATGTGTCGAATAGTCTGTTCAATTAAATACTTTTAATTTTATCTAAAGATTTGAATATTATAGAAATGTAAGTTATGTGGGTTATTAGCTAAAAATGATAATTTTAAAGAAAAGTGATGGTATAAAATTTAAATAAAAGTATTTTACTTTTCAACCTGAGTAAAATAATTTATGTAAATGTTTGTTTCTATGTGATTGCTAGTACCTACGAGGTGGGTTCGAATCCTAGTAAGGTTTACTTATACCAATAATAGCAATTGTTATAGTTTTATTTTGTTTTTTTCAGAAACTCTAACAAGAAATCTAAACCTGTAGACGTATTTGGTCTATGTGTCGAAGACGTACTAGTCGAGGAGACGAAGCCATCTACATTGCCATCGTACATCAGTAACAGAGTGGCAAACGGATCCCAACGCCGGCTCGCTTCCACCGTCGGCGACTTCTACGTGGAGTTGAAGGTATACCACCGCGAGGACGCCGAGGCCAGCCGTGCAGACGAGCGCTGGAAGAAAGCGTTGCTCCGACTCAACTGTCAGCTGGAGAGCGACTCGACGCAGTGGAAACACCTGCAGCGGTTCGTGAAAGAAGCTAATCTTTTATTTGATAATAGTATTCCTTCTTTTTTTAACGATAAATGACTAATTAAGGCTATAACTATTGAGTAATATTTAGTAAGATAATAAGATTTGTTTTGGCTATCTTTTATAGTATTTACTTTTAGTTACTATACATGTTGGTTTAATAACGAGACGCTATTAAACTAAAAAACAAATTCATAATATCCTACATTAATTATAGACCATATAGATTAATAACAGAAATATTTTTACGTTTGTGAGTAAGTAAGCAATTATGCCTTTTTGCTCATCTTGTAGTGTAACAGTAGATAAAAGACGATGGATAGGACACTTACGAAGTAACAGTCACAAGAACAACAGCAGCACAGCGTATTGCGAAGGTGTGCAAATAGTGAGGTCAGCCTTTCGCGGCCGCATTGCTACTTACAGAATTGTAGCTCCCGAAGATAATGAATTCTATTGTTTAAATTCATTCTTCAATAGTATGCGCTCCAGGGTAAAATCTCTTATAGACCAATCATTGAAAATTCATACTAGTGTTAAAGTTAACTTTGAACTTTTTGCAATGTTTCTATTGTTTAAGGATGATAGGCAGGAAATGAAGTCGTTTGCAACAAAAAACTATCCAATCCATTTAAATTATAATTTTAATAAACTTTACTCTACTATTGTGATTTCTTTAAGAAAAAATATTGAAGAATTTCAAGAAAGAGACAGTGGCTGGTCTCTAATGCATAACTCACATTTTGAAATAAATATCAATAAGTTTCAACCACTTAGTGGATCTTCTTTTATAGACTTACCAAAGTTTATAAAAAATAAAAGAGCCTGCCTTAATATTCGCAATAAAGATAAAGATTGTTTCTTGTGGTGTGTTATCGCGGCCCTCTACCCGACCGACAAACACCCTGAGCGCGTATCGTCCTATCCGCATTATAAACATGTACTTAATACAAACGATATTTGTTTTCCAATGAGTTTTTCTGATATTAGTATATTTGAGAAAAATAATACTAAAATTAGTATATATGTTTATGGTTTGAAAGATAATAAGTTTATTACAGGTCCATTATATAAATCAGAAAATCATCATAAAAATAGTAAGCGCATTCATCTTTTACTTATAGATGAGGATGGCTTATCTCATTATTGTTTAATCAAAAATTTAGGTCGTCTCGTTAGAAGTCAAATAACTAAACATCATGGCTCTTTGTTTTTTTGTGATAGCTGTTTAATATTTTTTCCTTCTGAAGATGAGCTTAATAATCACGTGTGCGGAGGAGTTGTTACTGTTTTACCTAGAAAAGGTTCTGTTTTACAATTTAAAAACTTTGATCGCAAACAAAATATACCTTTTGTAATATACGCAGACTTTGAGACTATGTTACAACCAGTATCGGGTTGTGAACCCGATCCGAGCCTGGCGAGCACTACCGACCTACAGCGACACGTGCCAGTCGCTTTTGCATACAACGTTGTTTGTTCCTATGATGCAACGCAGAATAAATTCGTAACTTATCGCGGTAAAGATTGTGTTACCAAGTTTATAAAACTTATAAATAATCAGGCGAGAAATATTCATAAGATGTTAAGCAATGCTAAACCAATGATTTTTACTGATCTAGATGCGGAAAATTTTGATAAAGCCATAAAATGCCATATATGTAGTCATCTTCTTTGGCATGACAAAGTACGCGACCATTGTCATATATCAGGTCGTTATCGCGGCGCAGCTCATCAAATTTGTAATTTACGATACAAAACACCTCAATTTCTACCAATATTTTTTCATAATTTATCAGGTTATGATTGTCACCTTTTTATAAAAGAATTAGGGGAAATGCCCGGTAAAGTAAAAGTAATTCCGAAAACGAAGGAAAACTATATATCGTTTATAAAGTTTCTACCCGTGATCAATGATGAGTTTATACAACTACGTTTCACAGATTCATTTAAATTTTTAGGAACCAGTCTGGACAAACTAGCTAAAACTATGAAGAAGGATGATTTTCACTGCTTACGCTCTCATTTCTCTAATGACATTCAGTTTGATTTATTAACGAGAAAAGGAGTTTATCCTTACGATTACATGAATAATTGGAGCTCTTATTCGGAAAATGCATTGCCACCTAAATCAAGTTTCTTTAACTCACTTATAAATGAACATATTTCTGAAAACGACTATAAACATGCTCAAGCTGTTTGGTCAATGTTTAGAATAAAGGATTTAGGTGACTATACCGACTTGTATCTAAAAACAGATGTACTTTTATTGTCTGATATATTTGAAAAATTCCGCAAAACATGTAAACGTCACTATCAACTTGATCCTGCATTTTATGTAACTGCACCGAGTCTATCATTCGACGCAATGCTTTTAAAAACGGGTGTTCAGCTTGAGCTGCTTGACGATTTGTCAATGATCCGTATGATTCAAAAGGGAATAAGAGGTGGAGTATGCATGTGTTCTCATAGATACGCCAAGGCGAACAACAAATATATGCCTGACTATGATTCCTCTAATGAAGACTCCTTTTTAGTTTACTTAGATTGTAATAATTTATATGGATACAGTATGAGTCAGTACCTACCCTATTCTAACTTTAGATTTTTAAATAACTGTGAAGTAATGGCGTTAAATATTTTAGAAGTGAACGACGATGCGGAGTATGGTTACATACTCGAAGTCGATTTGCATTATCCTATATCCTTGCATCGTACCCATAATGATTTGCCATTTTGTCCTGAAAAATGCGTTCCACCTGGCGGTAAAAACAGTAAACTGATACCTAATTTATATAACAAATATAACTATGTAGTTCACTACGTTCACTTAAAAAAATGTTTAGAGCATGGACTATTGCTGCGCAAAATTCATCGCGCAATTACATTTCGACAAAGTGCGTATCTTAAAAAATATATTGAGTTAAATACATCTTTGCGTCAAAAAGCTGAATCGGTCTTTGAGCAAGATTTTTTTAAACTTCTTAATAATTCTGTATTTGGTAAAACGCTAGAAAACAACGAGGCTAGAGTAAACGTACATTTGGTAAATAACTGGACTGATACTAGTAATAAAACTAAAAA
>CAUJAO010000290.1:0-20253 GCA_963082485.1 Eudonia mercurella
CACCGCTCATAGACGCTTCAATTTCAAATGGCATTTTGAGTTTGTACCTAAACTGAAATAGATAAACTGGCCCTAGAATGTCACTTGAAATTAAAGGTCTATGCGAAGCACTGATGTAGCGCCTTAGAGAACGTGTCACAGGGGACACCTCTCCTAGGGGACCGGTAGTCCGCTGCCGCTGCCACTGTCATCAAGTTTCCGATCATTTATTTATTTATTTATTTATGGACCATCACAGAGTTACATGAAAAAAATACAAACTATTAATACAAAGTTATTAGATACACATAACTCTAATTATAGACGGCCTCATCGTGCACCTAATACTAATTATTAACATAAATTGCTAATTATTAGGTAAATATAATAAAATTACAAAAATAAAATATACTTAAATAAAGTGCTTTAACATTTTAACATTTTTAAAATTTTGCCCTTGAAAGCTTGTAAGTTATCGTGGAATATATCCACTGTAAAGTCCTTTTTTACAAACTCCTCAATTAGCCTACTCAACCTAGGAATGAGTGAGTGGTGACCCAAATTGGTACGGTACGTTTTATGCTTCAGTAAAGGTATTGGATGACGTGGCAGACGTGAAGGCACGTTAAAACGAAAAACTGCTCAGCAACATTGGATCATCAAGAATGCCTTTTAGCACTTTATATAAAAACATAATATCATGTACTTTTCGCCTATCAGTCAGAGATAGAATTTTAAAAATTTTAAGACGATCCGTGTACGGAGCAGTCTTGTCTTTGCCACACAGACAGAACCGAGTAAAACGTCTCTGGATAGCCTCAATCCGGTCTTATAGATTTGGTAGCTAGGGTTCCAAATTACGGAGCAATATCAAGTCTTCCCCTGACCAGCGTGGTAAATAAAAGCTTCCTAGTGTTTAACTTTCTAAAAATTTTTGTGTTTCGATGTAAAAATCCTAACATCCTACATGCAGATCTACACACATTGTCAATATGTTGGTCAAATCTAAGTGCCGAGTCAAAAGTAACTCCTAAATCACGTACCGATCTAGCCTCCTGCAGTGAAGTACTATTTACGTGGTAACTAGATTGAACAATGTTATGCTTTCGAGTAAACTTTATATGGCAGCATTTATCTGTATTCAATACCATACCATTCGTCGAGCACCAAAGCACCAATCTATCCACATCCGCCTGCAAGGCTTTGACATCATGAGCATCATTAATGTTACGCAAAAACTTTAAATCGTCAGCAAACATAAAACATTTGGAGTTCAAGAAACAATCCTTCACATCATTTAAAAACAAGTTGAATAGCAGCGGCCCCAAAACAGACCCCTGAGGAACACCGGATGTGGCCACATAAGGCTGTGATTCATAACCCTTAACTACAACGTACGACTGTCTAGAGTTTAAGTAAGAAGCTAATAAGGCCAATAAAGGACCACCCAGACCATAAAAAGACGATAATTTGACCAACAAAAACTGGTGATTCACCCTATCGAAAGCCCTCGAGAAATCTGTATAAATAACATCAACCTGTATACGAGAGTCTACTGCTTCTGCCAGGTGAGTAACAAAATCTGCTAAGTTAGAAGCGGTTGATCGGGAACGTACAAAGCCATGCTGAGTCTCAGTGAGAGCTTGGCTCACATGGCCCAATATAAACTGATGCAGTAGAGACTCGAAGACTTTCGACAGGGTTGAAAGGATTGAAACTGGTCGATAATTTTTTACATCGTCCTTCTTTCCTATTTTGTAAACGGGGACTATTCTAGCGCGCTTCCACACTACCGGAAATTCACCAGAAAGCAAAGATTGATTGTACAACATACACAAGGGTAACGACAACGGCACTGCACATCTGACTATGAATAACGGAGGCAGGTTATCAGGTCCCGCGCCCTTATGTATGTCAAGCTTTTTAAGCTTCGTTAGAACATCAGATCTAGAAAAAGTCACGCAGCAAAGTGCATTAGCAGAAACGGTCTTTACGGAAATTATATTACTACTATCTGTATCATAGACTGACGCAAAAAAATCTGCAAAAAGATTGCTTATGTCTGTTCCCTCCGATGCTACTCTATCATCCAACAACATTCTGGATGGATATGCATTTACCGGTTGTTTCATATTTTTTAAGTGCGTCCAAAAGTATTTTGTATTTTTAGCTATGTTAGACTCTACTGACTCAATATATTTATAATAACAATCTCTAATTAATTTTTCGGTATCTCTACGTAATGATTCAAATTTTACTTTATTAAGTGGATTTTTATATCTTTTCATTTTTAGCCTAAGTTTATTTTTTTCTTTTAAGAGTGATATTAATTTTTTACTAAACCAAATAGGATACTTTTTATTTTTCAATCTAGATTTCTGTACATACTTATCAATAATAATGTTAATCTTCTCGTAAAATAGACTTAACATTTCATTAACGTTCGAGCAACATGAAAAGAGGTCGACCCATGCAATGGTATCTAATTCTGTTATTATATTATCATAATCTGCCTTATAGAAATTGTACCTCTGGATAAGCCTATCTTTTAATCCTTCCTTTCTTTTAACTTTAACTATTATATTAAGCGGAGGGTGATGGACATCTACGACACTAATTGGATTAGTATTTTCTGACACTTCAAGATCGACAAAGTTCGAAAACATCAGGTCTAATAATCTACCGTTAACGTTAGCCACAGAGTTATATTGTTTCAAATAGTTTTCTTCGCCAAAGTCTATTAATTTAGTCTGCAAGTTACAGCTACTCGTAGGATAGAGATATGTCATGTCAGGAATATCACACCATTCAATACCACCCAAGTTGAAATCACCCAATATTATCACATTATGAACAACATTCACTACATTGCTAGTGTTAGCAGTAAAACAGTCTAGTCTCTCTTGCCTTACAGGTGGTGGCAGATAAACTGCACATACTGCAACTTGGTCAGATTTCCCTTTAGAGTCAAGATCCAAAGTTACCCATAAATCTTCACACTCACTCTCCCAGTCAAGTTTACGGCAGGATGATATACTAGCCTTAACCGCTATCACCACTCCACCTCCATTCCTAAAGTTATTATGATTCTGCGCTCTATCTCTTCTATACACAACGTACCTATTATCGAAAACCTCACCATCAAATACACTATCGTTTAGCCAGCTTTCAGTAAATACAATTATATCAAAATCGTTATTAACAATATTTAACTTAACATTTATAGTTTTACTACGAAGTCCCCTAACATTTTGATAGTAGATATTTAAGTTATTCACTTTAACAAATTTTAATAAATAATAGACTAGAAGCAAAAAAGAAAAATAATAATAATAATCTACTTTAGCAGCTCTAACTGAGCCGTACTCTTAACTATGATATGTTCCGAGGCTTCAGTCTTCCGCATAAACACACGTCCATTCTTAATCCAAACAAACTTATAACCCAGCTTCTTGCCTGTAATTCTGGCCTCAGCGTGCAGTTTTTTCATCTCAGGTGTTAGGTGGTCAACAACATAAATAGCTCTTTTTTCGCCTCCAATACCAACGTGGCTAGTATTCAGCTTGTTACTTCCGTTCTTTTTGTTAAAACTTACAACGCCTGCTATAAATGAATCTCTGATACGCGGACTTGAAAATTTAACAACTACTGAACGTGGTCGCTTACTCTCGGAATTTAACTTGGCTATTCTGGTACATTTGTGTATATTATTGTCTTGGACTTCGCTGCCAGTGACTTTACTGATCTGAACCACAACATTTATCAAGTTTTCCGTTTTGTGTTCAGGAATGCACTGTATCTCTACATTACTCGTTCTTGAGTGCTGTTCCATAACAATTAAGCGGCTGCTAATATCAGATACCTTGATCCGCATTTGAGTGTTTTCCTCAGAGAGTACCTTGATCTCGTCACACCTAAGTTTTATCTGCTTCTTCAAGTCTTCCTGCTCGTCGCTTAAGTAATTTAAAGAATCCTTTAGCTCACTAATTTCCTTAAAGATTTCTCTGGTTTTCACATCTACTATCTTAGCTACTTTTTCCTCCAACTTTGCCAACAAATTGTCAGACGCCTCTTGAATTAAAGATTTTACACTCTCCAGTGTAATATGTGCGGATAACGATGATTTGGTGCGGCGAATGGTGACATTAGATATATCACTATCCTCTCCCGAACCAGAAGTTACTCCACGAACAGGGGTATCTGTGTTATCACCTCTAGGTTGCTTGACTCGACATGTCGGACAAACCCAGGAAGATTTCTGTTCCTTGGTAACGTCTGAAAAGCGTTTAGCACCAGTATTAACGCAATCATAATGATATTCAAGTCCACAGTTAGCACACCTAAGTTTCTCGTGGGTAGTCAAATTAAGCGCACAGCCAGCACATTTTTGAATATTTCTCATTTTAGGATTCATACTTGATCAATAACTTCTGCGTTGTTGTCGTCAAAATCAAATAACGGCACACACAATTGTCCTTTTCAATAAGAAGAACAGTATATTGACCGAACTCCGATTTAAGTAGTAAATTTCTTTGAGTGGCAACACTTTTTGATCCTTCAAAATGGAAAAGACAGCTGCCAGTTGAATTTGACAGCTGTCAGAATCAATTCCAATACTGTCACTTGAACTTGACATAGAATGTTATGAGAAAATGTGGGTATTCGTGTCACTTTCCTAATTGTGAAGGAATTGTGGGTAAATAATTCCACTTAGCTTTTTGTGTTTAATAGCTGCACAGCTGAAGAATATTCACTGATAACGATATCACAGGTTACTGAACCAGTAACAATCACAATTCAATAACTTTAAAGCCACAGGCACAGCCTAATAAATGAAATGAAATAACAATTTAGAGGAGCAAAGTGAGTACTATGGCAGTGTTGCATCACCTCGGAGGGGCGACAATATGCCAAGTGTAATATGAAAGTATCGACCAAAGGGCGCCAAAGTACAATCTCGCTCTACCCTGATCAAGGTCTAGGGGGGGCGCTGTTAACTAGGTAGTATGTGGTTAGTGACTCACTCAGCCTGCGCGTCGACCAGCCTCTGCAGCTGCAAAGCCCTAGCCTCGGCCGCGCGCGCCTCGCTGCGGGCTGCCGACGCCTCGCGCTCGAGCCGGCTCACCTCTCGTTTCAGATTAGCCTCCTGGAACAAAATGGAAAGATTGTACACAAAGCTCGTTTGTTTTAAACTATTTTATTAGAAACATAAGTCTTTACAAAGTTTTCCAAGAATTACATGTCAAATAAAAAAAATACAATATTCAAATATTATACCATCGATTCGTAGGTCTGCATAAGGCTAGACCTTGTACTAAGAAGAACTGGGCAAACTGCATGCGGCGTTTTATACGCCGAGATATCACTTTTCGACAGATGCGCTTTATTGACTTTTCATCGGGACCAGAGTCTTATGTGGGGCTCTCTCCCGACCCCCGCCATTTTTGAAAAGCTTGACGGTTGTGGGGGAGGGCAGGATACCCACAAAACACTTGTACTTTACGTGCCTTCCGAAGCACGGAGAAGCTCCAGATGATACATTTTTGTTCACCCATCCGATGACCGGCCTTTGCGAAAGTTTCTTAACGTCAGCACTCGCAGACCGGGCGCGTTAACCACTGCGCCATCGAGCTCCTCTATATCCTCTCCTCTATCGTCTATCTACCTAAATCTTTTATACTATACCTAGGTAGGTATAGTAGTAGGTATATAAAAATCGTACATTCGAAAACGCACATGTGCGTTTTCGAATGTACGATTTTTAAATGTAGAACTTACTGTAATAAAACATGAATAGGTTAGTGTTACCTCACTACCCTCGGTGCTTTCTTCATGAGGAGGCGTTGTCGCTTTCGTCGACGATTCCTTATTGAATATCAGTTGAAACTGCAAGTCTGGAGACAAACATTTCGTTGAGAACATTATTATAGGTTACACTCAGCAAACAAAAACAACCCATTTTCCTTATACAAACTCGTTTTTCCATGCGTGCAAACAAGTTGACGGTCAAGGGCGCCGTGTGCCGTGATTAAAGTGGGTTTCAGTAGTGGAAAAATGCCATGGCAACATACGATTCCTACCTAGGCTTATTCAACGGACTTCAGCATCGTAGTCTATGCCGAAATATTTAAAGATGACGAGTGATCAACGGGTTAAGATATCTTGAGCTTTTCTGTGCTTGGGAATGCTGAACGGACGGACGTTGACCGACATCACGGATCGTTAAACTGTTAGTCTCGTTTGTTACTTAATAGCAATCGCCAAAGCTCATCAACGTAACGCTCAACACAAACACACACACACACACACACCCCCTCAACCACGGTAATAATATTACCGTGCTCGCACAAACACAGGGTCTACTTAGTTAGGGCACCAATCTCTTAGGTATATTATTTGGGACTAAAATAAAAATAGTTATAAGATAAGTAGGTACTGTGTCATAGGAGAAAATGAATATTTTTATCATTTTTTTTTTACTGGAACAGCGCGATGGTCTGTGGTTCCCCATGTGCCATTGTTTATATGGGAAAGTCTGTGCCCAGCAGTTGTGGGACGTTTATAGACTGATAAACGTCCAGGATGATGATGAAAGGGTCACCTCTGAGCCTTATCCCAGTCTCATTGTGTTGTTAGAAGCGCTCACTGTTTCAAGGCGCCTCTATTTCCTAAGCAGAACATGTGCCATTGAAGAGTTGAAGTAAAGTGTTACCTAGTAAGGACCAGATCCTTTCCCGCATGGCCTCAATCTCGCGTGCAGACCGCTGAGCATCTGCCGTTGCTGCTCTCAAACAAAACACACGCTACATGTGCCACTAAAAAGTTGATGTAAACGGTCACCTCACACGCGTACAGGTCGCTGAGCATCTGCCGATGCTGCTCTTGAAAAAAGCACAGGCTGGTCATGTGTCACTAATAAAGAGTTGATAAAGGGTCACCTCTGGTCCTCTCCCACAACCACAAAGTCCGATCTCGCATGCACACCGCCAGTGCTGCTCCATTAGATAAAGCACTTGGACATGTGCCATCAAAATGTTTGCGTAAATCCTCTTTCGCAAGGCCTCGATCTCGGCGTGCAGGCCGCTGAGCATTTGTCTGTGCTCCTCTTGCAGGAAGCACTCTGGACATGTTCTACTAAATAGTTATTATAATGGGTCAGCTCTGTTCCTCTTCTACAACCGAAAGGCTTTGATCTCACGTACCTACAGACCGCTGAGCATCTGCCGGTGCTGCTCCTGTAGGAAGCGCAAGTTATACTTGTTCTACTAAAGAGTTAAAGGGTCACCTCTGTTCCTCTCTCGCAAGGCCTCGATCTCGGCGTGCAGGCCGCTGAGCATCTGTCTGTGCTGCTCCTGTAGGAAGCGCACGCTGTGTTCCAGGTGAGCTACCCGCGCCGTGGCGTCACTACCGCCGATGATGAACCCACTCCCACTCGGCTCAGGCGGTGACTTCTTTATCTGGAAGTGAGTAAGAAACTATTGAGCTATTGTGGTTCTTCTTTTGACAAATAAACTTTTTATAATTAGATAAACTATTATTCTGATGAATGGCCCTGACGGCTGAAATAGGTGTGATTGTGATGGCATCATTATAAGTATTTCTGCGGTCAAGATAGATAGATGTAGCTGTAACGTGCTAGTGACGATAAAACCGTAGGTGGTAGCGCACCTCACCCGGAATCCTCAACTGAATAACTATTGTACAACAAATGTTGTACATATATCTGTCGGACCACAGCAACGCCACTATCATTGTTGTTATGGCAACAAACTTAGGTTAGACGGTAGGCTAACGAATCCTCAAAACAAGCACTAGGTTCTGAACTAGAACTAGTACATGTATCCTCACTAATTCTTATTCGTACTACACTAATAACACTAATTCTTTCGTAATTTCACCGTTTTCCTATAACTAACTAGCTTTTGTTCGCGGCTTTGCTCACGTGTGCTTTACGACTTGTGTTTATTCGTAATGAAAGCCAAACTTATTAAATTTGAATATCATAAGGGAATAGTAATAAGAGTTAGACAACTAAACATGTCACGACATTTCAACATTAAGATTTTAATTTTTTATCCTTAAAAAACCCATCTATGCGAGCTAGTATTAGTAAAAAGTGTCTAACACAACAACGTAATAAAGATCACGCTGTATAAGTAATTTTGGTCCGTTTTATCATCCCCTACTTAAGGGATCATTTTCCAAAAATCCTGGAACACTTCATAATTTCTAACCAGGCCAAATACCGAAATTTAAGGAATGACAGATTTCCATACAAACTTTCCACCCTTATTTCACCCCTCTAAGGAAGATTTTTCGATAAATGCAAAAACACGTCATTCTTTATATTGCAAAATCTATAGATCGAATTAAATTATTCATTTTTATAGATAATACTGTAAAAATAACAATTTAGCCAGAAACCGTCTTCCCTTTTTTACTCCTCTAAAGGAAAATAAACAAAATTCCTGAAACACGTCATTCGTGTTATTTCTTTTCAAAAAGCCAAATACTAATTTTCATGCAGGTATTTTACTTCAAAACTGACGGACTTTCATACAAACATTCGCCCCTTATTTGACCTTAGCGTATGATTTCCCTAAAATCCTTTCTTAGTGGCTGATTATGTCACTCAATTAACCTACCGTACAAATTTAATTTAATTAGCTCCAGCGGTTTCGGCTCGGCGATGATGAATCAGTCAAGACAAGTCATTATACTCTGACGGTGCTGTTCTTGATAGAATCACACACTGTACTAAATATGGGCTATCAACACCAATCTCTATAACAATATAACCTATAGCAGACTTATATACCTACCTACATTCGGCTAAACAGTTCACATAACCGGAAGTGTTGGGAAAGGCCCACATCGGGTCGCATTGACTTTTCCGATGTCGTGTCGATGACCTCTACCGGCACAGGTAGTCTTTGTCCCACAGTACACATTTCAGTGATAGTGACATACACTTTACATACCTACGTCAATATATGTTTTTTAACAATAAAAGCATGCAAGCTTTTGTTTTTCTATAAAAAAAATGTCTGATGTAAGTTATGTTTTTATCGTAAGGGATTAAAAACTAATCAAAATCACAGAACAGGAGTTTCAAAACAAAAAGATACTTTTAATTACCAAAAAATTTACTTACTACGAATTAAATGGAGCACATTTTTTTAAAGAACTTTAAGTTAAAAAACTTACCCTGCCTCACTTTCCTGAAAGAGACAATGACTTCACCTCAAAGCGTAACTTTGTTTCTTTGTAAAATGTTCAAATAATTTTTAACGCTAATTTTGTTGCGAACAACTTTTTTCAGCATTTGAGTTTTTGTTTCTTTGTGTCACTTACTTGCAATTTCGCAAACGGAGCGGTGGGCACGAGCACCTTGGACGCCATCGCTGCAGCCTGCTGCCCTACTGCACTTGCCGGGAGATTAGTCACAGTTCCGACGTGAGTCAATTAAGGCAACCTCCTTTGTTGCGAGACTGCCGTGTGCACGCGCGCGTTCGCAAAGGCAAAGATCCCACATTTGCACGGCGAAAACGACCTTGCCTATACGTAATAATTAAAAATAAAATCCGCGGCCCGACTTGGCTCTTATTAAGATAAACACGAGTGTTATTAATTAAACTACGTTATTGAGGTAGATGATTTTCCTACGATTAGCGGGGGTCGGCGACCGGGCGACCTTGGACTAGTGAATTGTTGAATTGACGATTGATGCAAACCACTGTCTTTCGCGTTTTTTGGGAGTTTAAGGGAGTCTCTTTTGTTATTCGTGTGGCGGACGGCAAGCTTTGGCTGCGGATGGGGCAGGTGCAGGCCCGCGGGGGAGGGGTGCAGTGTCTATCGATCGCGCCGCCGCACACGGCTCCCCCCTACTACATAAATCGTAGCATCGAATGTTTGTAGCGTTTGCTCACTTCGCGGTTCGACGCCCCGTGTAACGACGAACAGCTGTCGATATTCAACGCCCCGATGTTGGTGGTAGGGGCCCAGGTCTTGAGCACCGCTGACTCACGGGCTTCGCTTCTGTCACTACACAGCTGTGGCACGCGGCCAACTCTCCTGACGGTTTCATGTCAATCTTTTAACGACTTAATTTTTAAAATATGTTTGGATACCATTCGGTTTACAACTTAGGAATCTTGAGAAAATTCAAATAAGAACGAACCTCCAATCTTAGAATAATCATGATAATCTAAGTTAAAAGATTTATGACCTAATTAAGGATACCTAATTAAGTTATTACTATGACATTATCATTTGTTATTAATTTTATTCTTTTATAACCTGATCACCCCCATGTAATGTTTTGTTAGAAGTTATTGTTTATGTAGGGAAGAGGCCTGATACGTACGTAAATAAACAAAGAATAATGTCTCAATAGTTATTCCGTGTTTTGTTCCTGTCATGTAAACGTCATTTCAAATTAGAGTAAAAGAGACAAAACACGTACCTAATAACTATTTGGAGCTTATTCTTTGTTTATTTGTAAGGCCCTATATCTTTACGCTATATAAGTACCTATTACTTATCTACATTTCACCCAACAACCTATATTGCGTCAGCGTGGTGGGTTATTGCTTTATCTCCTCCACGCTTTTGTCTATGTGGGTTGAATGATGATGATTTAATAATTCATTATCTTCCCTAATCTACAGAATATAAAATAAAAAAGTGGGAGCGACATCGTCAGTAAAAAAAAACCGTGGAACCTGTGTGGTCGAACTTAGCATTGGAGTTCATGCAGTAAATGTTTTGCGACTCACAATGAAAGCGAGGCGTCAACACTGGTCACGACTGCACTTACACAGAGTGAATAGCAATTAGAACATTCTGTCAGAGACTAAATATTTTGGACAAATCGGGTCTCATCAACTTCTGAACAAATATTGTGCAGTCACATTCACAATGGACGAACATATTAATAAGTACCCGTTTGTACCTATAACCTGCTCTTGCATGACAGAGTTCCTAGTCCGCGTTTTATTATCCATAATTGTGCCAGTGTGAGTTTCGTTCGCCTTTTGGACACGGTAACGAAAACGAAAACTTGGCATTGAAGTGACCGACACTTCTTTTTAATCATTACAAAGGGGTCAGCAACTGACTTGTGATTATTTACATATAATTTTACGCAAATATTGTTGCGAACAAATTACAAATTGAAAAAAGACAAAGTGTTGAGAAAATTCCAGATGGATGCCAGGTCAGGTGCACTACCAACTATGCTAACGTGGCTCAATCCGTCATCATAATCAGCACTACCTTTTCTTACTCTGTAAGCCATAGGAGCCGTATTCATTGTCGACAACTACGAGTAGGTCATCAACATCCGATCTTAATATTTTTACAAATATTGAAAGATCAGGTAGGCTACTCTTGACGCAAACTCAATCTCAATACAATTCCAATCCCAAATCTAAAAAAATTAAATGGCACTCTTAAAAGCAATAATAGCGCTACATTGGAATTAAATTGCGTGGAAATTGAGTGAACAAATTATTATCGAGATGAGGCGTTCCGAAATTGCGAAACTTATCCCAATATCGATACATATTAATCCCATTGGAATTGTATTGAGATTGAGTTTGCGTCAAGAGTAGCCTACCAGATAAGAATTAGGCAAGCTATATTTATGATTATTTACATACCTATAATTTTACGTATATATTGTTGCGAACAAATTACAAATTAAAAAAAGAAAGTGTTAAAAAATTTCCAATTACAGAGTAGATAGTGTTTATTAATTTCGGCGAGTTAGATTGAGCCACGGTAGCATGAAGTAGGTGGACTATATTCAATTGTCGCTCTTGTCACTACCAACTATGCATAGTTGCACCTGACCCGGCATGTCATGGGGTGCGGGTTTGAATCCCGCTCGTGGAATTTTTTCAACACTTTGTCTCTTTTCAATTTGTAACTGACTTGTGACCAAAGCGACAATAGCGACAATTGAATACAGTCCACCTGCTACCTATCATCATCATCATCATCAGCTCATTTTATGTCCCCACTGCTGGGGCACGAGCCTTCCCTACGGATGGATAGGGAGAACGGGCCATAAACCACCACGCGGGCCCAGTGCGGATTGGTGGTTGTTAACGACTACTAATGCAGCCGGGACCAACGGCTTTACGTGCCTTCCGAAGCACAGAGGAGCTCGAGATGACATTTTTGGTCACCCATCCAATGACCGGCCTTTGCGAAAGTTGCTTAACCTCAGCACTCTCAGACCGGGCGCGTTAACCACTGCGCCATCGAGCTCCTCTGCGCCATCGAGCTCCTCCTGCTACCTAGCTGTCTTCCAATAAAATTTCAATGAAATACCCACTATGCGGGGTGTAAAGGGGGTCTTAACCAACACCATTCAAGCCCCTAGCCAACCTCTCCTGCGCGTAGAGGGTGCCTAGTGAGAGTTTTGTTTACTATCCGGATTCATTCGATTACGTTTACGAAAACGAAAATTAGTATGGCATTGAAGCAGCGCCTCCTGGCGACATACGAGAAGAGTTAACATTTTGCCATACAAATTCTCGATTTCGTTAACGTGATCGAATAGCGAATGAAACTCGCACCCTGATGTTTCATAAGCTACTATGTATTTAAGCATCGACCGACAAACGCATCGATATGGTCGGTTGAACACTGTTTTAGCCCTAATAACTCACCTTCACTTCATCATCTTCAGCGCCAGCGAGGGTCAATATAGCAGTTCTGCTCCACTGCGGGAAGTGTCGCGCGGACTGCAGCGGCTTGGCCCCCATGCCAGCCAGAGGCAGGGCACCGAATAACATGGTGCAATGATTAACTCACTGATAGCCGACTAATTGTAGGTATGTAGCGCTGCAATCGCTCAATCGACACGTTAATAGTGAACCTATTGATTTTATGACCACAATCAATGTTATTACATTATTAATGTAAGTGACACAGTGTCAATGAAACTCAGTACCTAAGTTTACCTATTTAAAGGCCGCTGTCCTAATTACCGTTAGGACCTAGGTATTGTGTTTACTGCCTTATTGATAGCTTAAATTTAAAAACTATTCTAAGTATTAGTCGACTTAGTTTCAATTTATTGAAACATTTAGAACTTGAGAGTTTCTTTTGGAAACATGTCGTCCAATTTGTCAAAGTAGCGGCATTCAGTTTTATTTAGTTATCGTTGCCTAGCAACGTGTAAGTAACTATAGCAACCGCATTTGACAAAATGCAATACACAAACTTTTAATTAACATTTTATTGTATTCTTTTTACCATAGGCAATTTTATAAAAACTGAATATAACATAAATAATCTTACTATATCAGTGAAAGGTAAATAAGAGCTAAGAGTCCTTTTAGCATTAAAAAGTTTTTGTTAATAGGTATTATGATTTCCGGAAAAAAGCCAGTAAAAAAACTGTCAGTTAATTCAAATCAAATGTTTTGATAATGTCACACTGGTGAAGGTTTATTTAATTTACAGTTTGGTATTTGTTATTTCCAAAAGTGATATCTTGTGTTTATTTTATAGCGCTGGTGTTCAATATGTCTAGAGCGGCAGTGGAGACCGGAGTTAGAGGCTTCTCTTACATGTCCGAGAGCAAAGTGGAAGTCTTGAATTTGCAGGTGAGTGACACCATCAATTCAATTCAACTCAATAATTTTGTTGCACTATTTTAGTAGGCATATCTACGTCATGAGTTGTTACAATATTGGTTAGAACGTCATGAGTCCGGGTTGGGCATGAAAACATTTTGAGAAAATCTATGAGTAATAATAATAGGGTTCCCTACATGAAATCGAAAGTTGCGACATCTAATGTCACGTCAGCGAAAACGGTCCGTCGAACGGTCATCAAACCGATATGTTACGCTACATCGAATGTCGCGCGCTACATCGGATGATCACAGTATCGACAGTTTAAACCATCGAAGGGTCATCAAGTCGACGGTATACAACATCGAATGTCGCGACATCGACTATCACGATATCGAATGCTCAATTAAACGGTAATAAATTCGTTTATCGCTGATTTTGTTCTACACCATCTTAAACCCATCTATAACCAAACAATCGCTGTCTTTATCAGTTTTAAGTAATTTAATTTCACTCTTCTTTGTTTCGTCTCACATCATTACAAGCACAGAATAAAAAAAAGTGTAAATACTACTTTGAATGAGGTAGGGTATCTAGTTTAATCTAACTTGACATTGCGTCTAATAAAACACTTAGACGTAGAATGGAGATCATGCAGTTGATATTGTCTACTACTAAAGGAAGACAAATTAACATTACATTTGCTTTATTTATATGATTGCGTTTATTTCACAATATTTTAACGTACTTTTTCAGACTTTCATATCCATATTTTTATTTAATTTTTAGAGTTTATTTTGTCTATAAAAACTTTCCTACTTATTTTAATTTTTTTCGACGTCATGATTAATCGAATCACAACCTTTGGATGCCAAGACATTCGCTGTGTTAACCATTCGATGCAGTAATGGTTCGACATTGAGACATTCGATGTCACGACATTCGATGTGGCGTACCATCGGTTTGATGACCGTTCGATGCACCGTTTTCGCTGTCGTGACATTAGATGTCGCAACTTTCGATATCTTTGACTATCGTTCAATTGAATTGTTGCGAAATTTTACATGCCTATTAATAGATTAAATATTCTACTTTATCTGTGTTAATTTTATGCAACATCAGTTGCGGAGAATTTATCAATAAATTAATATTATTTATTTATTTATTTATTGGCTTAATAATTTATTTATAATTAATAAATAAATTATTAACTAAGGGCATACACTTATCTGGTTTTAGCTGTCATTGAAAATAAGAGAATTTAAACCTATATTTGCCACAAGATCTTATAGTTTGAATAAAAGTGACAAGCTAATGATAAAGGTTAATAAATGAGTTTAAATTATTTTACCTTACCATAAACTTCATAGTTAAGTAAATACCAAACCTACAAAGAAAAAACTTAAAGTGACTTAACACCTCTCACTTGTAGACACAATGCGGACGCATTGCTCGAATTCAGTGATAAGTCGATTTACTTCTGTTCAACAGAATGCTTATTGGTATTTCTTGCCATTTACCATATTTTTATCTTACGTAGGTATCTTTGCGTTCAACGGTCTTAGCGTTTATTCCATTTTACCAGTAGATAGAGCGTCGAAAATTACATATAATTGCATTTTTTGATAAAATATGTAAGTAGTGTGAGTTCTGGCTCACTGAATCATCGCGTCCCCAACCCTGTTTTGGTGTGCCGAAAAGTCGTTTCAAGGGTCGACCAAACCTAAAAAAAAAAAAAAAAAAAAAAAAAAAAAAAAAAAAAAAAAAAAAGGAAAACCCCCCCATTTGAATCGATTGCGCTGGGTCCCAGAGCGATATCTCTTGCCGTTTCCGAGTTACGTTACTCACGGATGGTCCTTCTTCGTTATCTAATTACCTCTATTGTTAACAATAAGACGACCCTTGCTCCTTATCTAATTGCCTCTATTGTTAACTATCACTGTGTTTTGGCGATTACACCGTCGGACCGTCCACAATTCTTTCTCATTATCTAATCACCTCCATTGTTCGTTAACAATTGACATTACTTTCCGATATCTTAATGTATTTGGTCGTTTAGGCAAGTTGTTGCAAGAAACATTTCTAAGGATCTCAACTAATATAAAACGCATGCGCATTATTGTGTTCTTACGAAGTCGTGCTTCAACCATTCACAAAGTATAACCTAGTAACCCGAGGACATGGCAGACAGTATGGATGTAAGTATTACATTAATTTGCTTTTTTCTTTGTGTCTCTTCCTTATTTTGAGAGACCAACTCTCCAGTGCGTGTCATACTGTTGTTTTTATTGTATTCTTATTTAATACTTACTTTTCTTTTCATTCATTGTTATAGCTCACATGTTGCATGGGTAACACCGTTGATTACGAAGAAAACACCTATAAACAATATTACTTCCCAACATCCGATGATGAAGATACATCCCCATATCCAATCAAGAGAAATAGACCGAACAACGAATCTCTCGACGAATTCTTCAAAGACGTTATAATAGTGGATGTGCAAGGTTTTAAAAATGAGAAAAATGAATTCATAATCAAAGAATTAGTTATAGGCACATCAGAACACACTCAAATATTTTTAATTAAACCTCCATATCCATTTTCTACACTGACTCTTGAAGAAAGGAAACATGTTTGGTGGATAGAAAGAAACCGAGGATACCGATGGAGTGAGGGACATATGGACTACAGAGAATTTAAAAGACTCATTAAACCTTACTTCAAAGAACGCAAGATCATAGTAAAAGGAGAAGAAAAAGTTAAATGGGTGCGAGAATTATGTGGGCATGAAAATGTTTTAGATTTAAGTGATAAAGGTATACCTAATCTAGAAACTCTAACTAAACTTTACTGTAAAGATATGTTTGCATACAATTGTTTTAACCACATAAAATATTGTGCATTAAAAAATGTTATATGCATTAGAAAATGGATTTTAGAAAATAATATCTCGATGGCAGATTTTCAATAAATAAGTTAATAAAAACTGACCTCTTTTATTGTATAAAATACCTTTTCATAGTATTAAACAATGAAACAACATAATTTTCTCCATTTAACATTTATTTTAAAAAATTAAACATGTACAATTGGTAGCTAATAGGTTTAATAGTAAAATTGTTTAATTTATTATAAACAATAAACAATAAAATTAATTATTTATCAATTTTTTATAGTTTTCATAAAAATGTGTCTCTGTAGGTTTATACATAACTAGAAATATTATGCATAATAAATACCTACTTGAGAACTTTAATTTACAGAAAAAATTATTGGTAGCTTTAAAGACTATAGCTATAACCACACAATTTTTTAGATATGTTATTTATGAGACCTTCTGTTTGGTCCATAATTTGGTCCATATCTTCTGTAACCACATACTGCGCAGACAGCATGACATCATCTTCGAGCGCTTCTCGTTCGAGATCAATAATTTCAATTTTTATTAGGCGTCGTGGTTTTGCCTGCATACTTTTTAAAACGAACGAAGACTGCTGCGGGATGTGGTGATGCTTTATGAAAGAACTTTTCTTTTCTATCCTCTTTCGTGTTTTGCGAGCGCTTCGGATCTTGAGCAGCAAAGGTGACTCTTCTTCGGGCTCTAGATCCAAAGGCGGGAACATCTCCGACCATCCTTCAAGTGGATCTTGCGCGTGTTGAAAGATCGGTGGAGATGGTGAACGATGCTGTTCTTCGCGTGGGAGCTGATTTTTCTGAGACTTATTCTGAAAGGAAAAAAATTGATAGTTTTTATAAATATTTACAAGGTAGTGGTTAACGCGCCCGGTCTGCGAGTGCTGAGGTTAAGCTACTCAGCAGTGGGGACATAAAAATTGAGTTGATGATGATGATGAGGTATAAATATTTGATTTAGATAATATACTTTACTTACCATGTTGTTCAATTTTCCTAAAAACGATGATACTAATCGTGATATTATTTGAAACTGAATTTACGATTTGAAATAATACGAATATATATATACCATTCGTATATGCTTCATATCTGTGTGGGTTTGTATGTAAAATGAAACCTATAGTTGACATTGCAATAAACAAGTTTGGACTTGATTTTGTGACCTATTTCTTAAGTGCCTATGTGCGAGTTTGTGTGTAAAAGTAAATGTCATCAAAACAAACTTTAAAAAAACCAAGTCTCGCAACTCAGTTCTTCTATTTATTTAAAACATAACATTTTTTTTTTTTACAATTTGATTTTGATGGCATCTCATTTCTTTTTGTAGATAGTCCAACTTTTTTTCCATTCCGGTACCACCTAGAGTACACCTTATATTCCATTTTATTATTACATTTATATGGGATTACAAAGTTATTTATGCAGTTGATGTATCTAGAAAACTGGACCGAAATTGCAAAATATTTTAATTTGAAGCTTCGTACGAGTGAGTGACAAAATTAAGAAACTTTGATTTGTTATAATTTTTAAACTACTGGTGCAAATTGAATAACATTTGAAATATACCGTGTTTATACAATGCCTGCTTGGTTACTGAAAATTCAGGCTTCTAGTTTTACTTCCACAACGAAGTTATAGATAAACTGTTTCGAGAAAAGGATGGTACGGCCGTGCCGCTTTTTTTGCTCGACTTGGTGGGGCACTGCCGTGCCCCAGAACCATAGCTGACCCAGCAGCAGCCACGCTTTGAGAATTACACAAGTTAGGACTTGTTCTTCATTTTAGAAGTAGGAAAAATAAAAACAACCTTTTTTTTTTTGCATTTAATATTATTTATTAAGTATAACTTAAATAACTATAATAAAAACTTTCATTGATTACATTTATGTTAAATTTGCTTGAATTTACATGATTTAGATGATTTGCATGTTGAGTTGATATCTGTTACAGTAATTATATTTTTTATTAAGAATTTACATGATTTACATGATTTACATGTTGAGTTGATAATGGGTGACCGTCCATCTATCCAGTTTTCGGCTCTACTCAAGACCTGCACTGCACTGTTCACTTACGCGGACGGCAAAACTATGACTTTAATTGCAAGTTCATTGCGTCACGGTTCAAACTGTTTCATTGAAAAAAAAAAATAGCACGTACATACATTGATTTAAGGAATGGTTTACATTGAATATTTAATTCACTTATCACGTTTACTCTATGCAGCGGTGTTGACTTTTGTAAGGTAAGCAAATAGGTAAGCTACTTTTCCATCGTAAGAATAAATTCGTAACAAGAACTAGTTAAAGCACATGGTTGTGTCTCCTTGTTTTTTAATTTTTTAATTATTGTTGCAGATTTTTTGATTTATTTTTATGAAATATAATCATTGAGTTCATAAACTATATAATATACTGGCCTGTTACTGTTTGAGTAGTGTAGATACACTTAATAATCATTGCTAATCACTCAAATAAATATACTTGTTTTCTGAAATAAGCTGACCAAACGATGTCACAAGCGCAGCGAAATGAATTATAACTATAAAATATATAAAACATATGTAGGTTCATAAAACATTTATTTAAACTTTTAGCCATTATTGCAATATTTATATTTTATCGTCAATTGTTTAAAAATTTTCATTGTAAAAATTCTTTGCCTAAATCTGTTTGTAAAAATTTTGGGCTTTCGAGATGAAGCGGTTAATATATTTTTTTTTTTTGGCAAATAAATATACTTATTATTATTATTATTATTATTATTTTTGCATTGCATTTGTAACACAACTTTTATTCTTTGACTTCAAAGGATTAACCCACACATATTTCGATAAAGTATCAAATACGACTAAAACATATTTATATCCTTTAACATTGATATTTACCGCAGATGCTAAATAATTTGTAAAGATGACTTTTTAGAGTTCTTATTACTCTTTCAACAATTGCAGCTTTTTTTTACAGAGTAAGTGGAGTAATGATTTATGTTATATTTTATCGTCAATTGTTTAAAAATTTTCATTGTAAAATTCTTTGCCTAAATCTGTTTGTAAAAATTTTGGGCTTTCGAGATGAAGCGGTTAATATATTTTTTGCATTGCATTTGTAACACAACTTTTATTCTTTGACTTCAAAGGATTAACCCACACATATTTCGATAAAGTATCAAATACGACTAAAACATATTTATATCCTTTAACATTGATATTTACCGCAGATGCTAAATAATTTGTAAAGATGACTTTTTAGAGTTCTTATTACTCTTTCAACAATTGCAGCTTTTTTTTACAGAGTAAGTGGAGTAATGATTTATGTTATATTTTATCGTCAATTCTTTGACTTCAAAGGATTAACCCACACATATTTCGATAAAGTATCAAATACGACTAAAACATATTTATATCCTTTAACATTGATATTTACCGCAGATGCTAAATAATTTGTAAAGATGACTTTTTAGAGTTCTTATTACTCTTTCAACAATTGCAGCTTTTTTTTACAGAGTAAGTGGAGTAATGATTTATGTTATATTTTATCGTCAATTGTTTAAAAATTTTCATTGTAAAATTCTTTGCCTAAATCTGTTTGTAAAAATTTTGGACTTTCGAGATGAAGCGAAAATAAATAATACTTTTGAAAATCCATAAGGTCTGCTTGCCATAAATCATCTATTCTTTTTATAATTGTACTTCGACGTGGAAAATTTCTTTTCGCCGCTCTGTGAAGTTCGTCTACAATTTCTTTCTTACTCATTTTTTGTT
>CAUJAO010000291.1:0-14447 GCA_963082485.1 Eudonia mercurella
AAGGGTAATTATAAAAAAACCGTAGGTAGAGTGAAATTAATTCTGTATAGGCTCATAGTCGGCCCAGATTTCCAGAAGACGCGGGTTAAACCCACGCTAGGGAAACGCCAAAAGATTTCTGCGAAAAACACGTTCACTGCCAGACATAGACTTTTTATGAGATTTGATGTGTGTAGCCACCTTCAAAATCTTGCAACCAAGGATCGCTAACAAAACGTCTTATTGAACACCTGTAAGTCGAATAGTAGGTGAGTGTTGATACCTTCGCACTTGAGCCCTTGGCGCACGAGTCCGAACAGCATCTCGCCGCAGAAGTCGCAGAAGGTGGGCGTCTTGTAGGAGTGCACGGCCAGCGCGTGCGGCCGCGGCGCTGGCGCCGGCTCCAGCGCGCCGTCGCACACCAGCGCTGCGCAACACACGGCATCTTTATTGGATGATAAAGCATATTCACGCATTTTTTAAACAAGTAAGCAAACAGGTGAGTTTAAAGAATACACAATTCTCAAGAAGATAAATTTCATAAATTATTTTATTACCTTTTAACTGAACATGAAATTAAAGTGATAGATAATGATTTTTAAAACGTATCTTATAGTTAGTTTATCAGCCTTGTTTCACAAAGAGTTCTAGAGCTACTCCTTAATCGGATGTCAATATGATATTTACTGAGTGAGATTGAGTGTGATATTTGTTGATCAGCCTACACAATGTACACATCTACCCCTACTGTACTTCTAAAAGAGATATAGAGGAACACAAACTGGGCCACAATAAGAGATGGTGGGCTAAAACGGTATATATACTCACGGTTGGCGGTGAGCACGATCTCCACCAGCGTCTCGTCGGTGACGTCGGAGGCAGCGTTGACCAGCTGCAGCACGTTGGGCGAGCAGTAGTCGTGCCGGAACAGCAGAATGCGCTCCGACAGGCGGTTCAGCCCGTTGTCTGGGATCTGGCCACAAATCTATTTATTAATACATAAAGAAAAAAACCGTAACCCTTTTTAAGCACATTGCGCGCACTGGAGTTTGAGATTTGGCGTAGTTAAAGTTCATATGGAAAAGGAGTGCAGAAGATATCATCATCAACCTGCAGCCTTAAATCCGACAACATACAAATTATAATCGTATAGTGAAAAAAACGGTCGAATGTCGAACATTGGACGCCCAATTGTGGACGCCGGAGTGGGGAACACTATCTCCCCGACGCTTCTCGCGACATAACCTTCAAGGTATGAAAACACTTTCTCGTACCCGGGGGATTCAGCATCTTCGTAGAGGCTGCAGGGCCGTATTGGCGTGCCTTTGAAGAGGACTGCGCGGACCGCGAATAACTCGACGAGTTCTTAGGGTTCCATAATTGCGGTAGACGCGTACCGTGTGGTTTAGTGGGTTGGGCAGACCATCGCCCACACACCTCCCTCATTCCCCTGATTCCTCGTCTAGAATCTGTTATCAGACCATCTCGACCATGTTGTTGCTTCCTAGCAATACAGTCTGAGTTATCAGACCGTAAGATTTCACACCATTACAAAAAAGGGGTTCGAATCAGCATCGAGACTCGAACAACCCGGAGGCGCTTCTAAAGGCTCTACGACGGCTCGGGTTAACTGAGTCGTGGAGAGCTATGCCCCTGTCCCGGTGTGTGTGCGTGTGTGTGTGTGTGTGTGTACCTTTTCGTGCACGAACTTGACAGCGAGCTCCTTGAGGTAGGCCAGCGTGAGCAGGTGCGCGGGCGCCGCCACCGCGTCGCGCGTCACGCCCAGCTGGAACAGGAACGTCACCTCGTCCTCCATCGCGCCCTCCGCCCTACGCGCCGCCCCTGCACATACAAACATTACATTTATATATTAAAAAAAGTTACCAACAAAAATGTACTGTGAGAAGAAAAAATAATATTGTAAGTATTCAACATTTTGACATATCTATAAAAAAAATATGCAAAGTTGCCATTTTCATCTTTTATCTCCTTATTGCATGCACCTTTTTATTTTTTTATAGTTAGCACGGCAAATGACTCCACACCACCTGATGTTTGGAAATAGAGTCCAGACGCAGGTGGTGCAGCTGGTGCAGCGTGAAAACAACGCAGTATCAGTGACCCTCATTCTGCCGGCCCACAAGGTCTCTCTTCACGCCTCGTTTAAAGGACCCCATATCATAGGAGGGAAAACGTGTGCTGGTAGACTATTCCATCTTTTGGAGGTGCGACAAAGAAACGAGTCACCAAATGTTTTTGTGCGATGCTTTTGTTAAACAGATGATCATCATCATCATCGTCACCATCAGCCTATCCTAGTCCACTGCTGGACATTGGCCTCCAAGTGCACGAATAACAATAAATAAAATTAACAGATCATACGAGAGTCAAAAACATGATTACTATTAATTAACTTTGAGAAAACACATACATAATATAAAAATATCTTGTGTGTATTTGACTCTGACGTTAACCTCGCCCAAATAGTGATAGTCTAGCCACAGCCGGGGCTTTCGCGCCGACCCGCCGACTTTGGGCACCACTTTCTCACGCGCAGCGGTCACCGGACTATCTCGCCGGTGATTATAAACAGGTTCGTAGGTAAATATTTTTATAACTTGATGCAGTTTTAAGAATTGCATTATCTTGTTGCGCAATTCATTAATTTTGGGAAATCATTTAATTGCCCTACACCACATCGTCATTGTTATGATTCTGATAAATACGTCGCTTACCCTCAAGTGTGTATACGGGGAACGTTGCCACAGACCCTAATTTCTAGCCTAATGAATAAAGGACGAATAAAGCGTCCTATATAAGAAGTGTATTAAATACACAGTTTTTTATGTTGAAGTCGTTTTCTTATTCTGTACGGATTTTAACAAAACAAGTTTACCAAAAGCATAAATGTAATGTAATGTATGTAACTTTACCCGATGACTGGATCCGATCTACGTTTATCACCTTGCCAAAAAAAGCAAAAGCTAAAAATGCGCTGAATACCGTATGATCAGTCTCATGAGCCATGTTTTTAAAATATTCCTAGCTATAATTCATTATATGATACGACCAAAATGCGACGAGCAATTAGGGGAGAGTCAGTTCGGTTTCCGAGCCGGAATGGGTACTCGAGAAGCATTGTTTGCTCTCAATGTTCTAGTACAAAAATGCAGAGATATGCAGACTGACGTTATCTTGTGTTTCATCGACTATGAAAAGGCGTTTGATCGCGTAAAACACGACATTCTTATGGAACGCCTGATTGACATTGGTTTGGACGGCAAATACATCAGGATTATCAAGAACTTGTACTGGAGCCAGAGAGCAACTATTAGAGTCGGGCATACGGAAACTGAACAGATTGAGGTTTTCCGTGGAGTCAGACAGGGGTGTATTCTGTCACCTCTACTTTTCAACCTGTACTCGGAAGCAATTATATCAGCAGCGCTGGAGGGGCTAGAAGTCGGAGTTAAAGTGAACGGCAAGGTCATAAATAATTTGAGATATACCGATGACACAGCACTAATAGCTTCAACGGAGCGTGACATGCAAGATATAATAGATAGAGTGCACGAGTGCAGTTCGAGAGCGGGGCTGAATATGAATGTGTCCAAAACTAAGTTTCTGGTTGTATCTAAGAACCACCTGAACACCAGGATTAAGGTTGCAGGATTAGATTTAAGAGCGCGTACGGATGTATAAATGAAGAATGGGATAGCGAACAAGAAATTCGAACCTGGATTGAAATTGCCTGAGCAACACTTAAGAGAATGGAGAAGGTTTTATGCAGTCGCAAACTAACGCTGAAGTTCCGTATAAGATTGCTCCATTGTTACGTCTGGCCTGTAGTGTTGTATGGTAGCGAGACTTGGACTTTAAAAGCAGATACACAGAGGTTCCTAGAGTCCTTTGAAATGTGGTGCTACCGAAGAATGCTACGAATTAGCTGGACGGAGAAAGTTTCCAACATCAAAGTTCTCTAGCGCGTTGGCAAGAATCGTGAATTACTGCAGACCGTTAAGAATAGAAAAGTTGGATATCTCGGCCATGTCTTGCGGCATGAGAGATACCAACTTCTCCAGCTGATAATGATGGGCAAAGTTGAAGGCAAACGACGAGCTAGAAGACGCAAAAAATCGTGGCTTCGAAACATCCGAGAATGGACCAGCATTGCCTGGGTTGACGACCTATTCCGCTTGGCGGAATGTAAAAAGAGGTAAAGTTTCGCGTGCGCTAAAGTCAGTACATGAACGAAAGCAATATTATTATTTTCATTTAATTGCTTTCCTTCATAGTATTTTTTTTAAATATTCTTAACTATGTAATATAAAAAAAAAATTGTAACTTATGTCATAACATAACTCATGTTTTGTTTTAGTAAGTAAGTCAATAATGAATAAAGTTGGTCCAAGCAGTCCCGAGTCAGATTAAGGGACCATGATTGTAAAATGTGTAAGCAGTGTGCTCAGACCACTTGTGGGACTTCGTCTGGAATGCATCCCTGAAACCCTTTAATTCCTGCCACCGCAAATGTGTTTTGAACCTCTAAGTGTCGGACAATAGGTATTAATTTCCTGATTGCTAAAGTTAAATTTATTTTTTATTTTTTATTGCTTTTAAAAACGCTTGTATAACATACGCCTTGCTGATTCTTTAGATGTAATACGTCTATGCATAGTATTTTTTTGTTTTTCGTTTTATTTACACCGTGCCGCAGTCCACAGCAAGCAAAATAGTGCTTAGTGGCAGGAATATAAAATAAGAAAGGCCTATAATAATATATAATACTACCCACCACCTACCGTGCCCACCACCTATAATAATATACGAGTATAATACTAGCGGCCCGTCCCTGCTTCGCACGGGTAACATTTAAAAAAAAAATACCTAACCTATGTTACTCAGCGCTAATGTAGCATTCTAATGGTGAAAGAATTTTTTTAAATCGGTCCAGTTGTTTTTGAGTTTATTCGTTGCAAACATACATACATACATACCTACATACAACAATACAAAGGTTTCCTCTTTATAATATTAGTATAGAAGTATAGATAAAATTTTAAACAAATACTTCACCACTATAATTACTAGAAATTCATAGCAAACTATCATGAGCTGCTTGTGTCATGATTATCGGCCATTCAAAGTGTACAGTACTGTTACCTTTAAATATTTATCGACATAATTTCTTATTCTCACGTATGGTTAAAGAGTTTGTAAACGCATTCCTAATCGCGTGTAGATCTGATAAAGATAAGAGACGGCCTCCTCCCTCCAACGTGATCTATTCCAACCCAATATCACGAAACTAATACGAATGGTATTCCAACATCTACATAGTTATTATTGTATAAATAGTCTTGTAAGGTTTAGATAATAAGTTAGTCACAATGTAGTCGCTGTAAATATACAACATCACATAAAGAGACGCAGTCGTTGTTTACCATCGCCATGGAACCCTCCATCGTCACAACCTCCCATTCGTCGACCACGGCAACAATTGACAAGGAAAACAAAAGGATTACTCTGTTGCGTAATCAGTGTTAGTTAACGTCATTATTCCAAATCAATTATAACTGTATCTCGAGAGGTGAAGGTCGGGGTGTGCACATGCGCACGGACACGTGTACTGCCTCCTGTAAAGGCTTTTTATGCTTATGCATAAAGAGGTACTTATGTACCCTTAGGAAATTTATATTTAAAAAAATTACATTAATTTCACTGTTTCATATTCGTAATATTATTATATTAATTTAATTGTAACTAAATTTATATATAAAGTTCAAAGTGGTCGCAATGACAGACATCGGATCCAGCAGGACTTTAGTCAAGTCTTCTCTCGCCAAAACTTATTTGATAGTAAGTTGATGGCAAAATAAATTTTACAACTATGCAATATATATATTTTTATGTACTAAAACTTTGTGTAAATCGTGGAATCCAGTGTTTGCAAAATGACAGCCTCGTTTTTCTTAGCAGTCGGTAAACAACCGGAATAAGGCTTCTATATGTATAGGGACATCGTTAGTGTTGTGTGTAGCGGTAGTTGGCAAAATAATGTGACGGTGGATTAAGACTGCCGCGCAAACGGAGGCGCAACATCGCGACAGCAGTCACCCCGTGACCACGGCCGTTGTTAAGCTCTGGACACACAGAAAAGACGTAAGACGCAGACGGGGCGCGGACAAATGTCTCTTCCGCGTCCCTTTCATACAAAATGTATAGAAGCGTCGCGACGCAAAACATATAGAAAAGACAGGGCGCGGGCACGACGCTTACTCATCTGCGCCCTATTGTAAAACATACAGAAAAGACAAGACACGGGCGCGAGCGGACGAGGGAGGGGAGCGGGCGGGGGCGCAGGTGCCGGGCGGGACTCGCGCGTCGCTGTCACACACAGCTAGGGATGTCGAAAATGAAAAAAAATTGATATATCGATAGGTACATCGATATTTTTAAAACTATCAATATCGATCTCGATATATCGCGAAAAAATATCGATATATCGATAAAAATTTTAACCAACTTTAAAAAAAGGAGAACCTCTTTTTTAAAGTTGGTTAAAATTTGGGTTGGTTAAAAAACGCAGCACACATGCACAAATGATATGACTTGATTGAAGCAACGCACTGACAGTGACAGTTACGCACTCACTACCACAGATTAGATTAATGGAATTCAGCACAAAAAACAATAAGTTTTTAAAAATCTTTTACGATTTTGAATTCTAGCGAATTTAGTTAGATCGTGATGAGATGATAATAAATAAAAAAAAAATCGATTTTGATACGAATTTCGATTATGGTAATTTTTATCGATGTATCAATATATCAAAAAAAGCCCTCATCCTCCGGTCCGTGCATAGTCTTTTCTATATGCGCCCCGTCCGCGCCCCACCCGCGTCTTACGTCTTTTCTGTGTGTCCCGCGCCTAACTCGGTCGAAACGTCGGGTATAAAGAAGGTATGAAACCTTTCATTTTTTTTTTGTTTGCGTTAATCCCCGTTTAAATTCTTTGTTAACTTTGTGTTTCATAAAAAAATAATGTATTTATATAAAAAAAGGTAATATTATGTTATTGTAGAGCTGTTGCATCTCTCAGCTAGTGCTGCTTAATGACGATTCGTTGATTTTAAATGTGAACCAAAGTATCCTTGGCCCTTAGCCAAAGTAACATTACAAAACGATAGCGAAGTTCGAAAAGAACAAAATGTATGGGATTGACATAAGCCGCGCTAAATCACGTGGTCAACGTTATGTCAACCCCATATATTTATTCTTTTCTAACATCGCTATCGTTTCGCTATCGTTTTTGTAATGTTACTTTGGCTACGGGCTCAGGGCATCTTATTTTTTTAAATCATTTACCAATATCATAAATTGCACGTTGCACTTATGCGTGTTTGAATGTTTCTGAAGGTAAAACCACCTAATGTTATTATGGAAGCGATACTTGTCCGTTACCTGCCCCTAATGCCTAAGTTTAGCACTACATTGTTTAAATTTGAAGCAAATTGTAATAATGTGCATTTATTTGTCTCGTGGCGCCGTTTGTCGTCTATTGTGTTGTCGTGGCGGCCCTGACGCTGACGCGTCCACGGCCGGCTCCACGTGCGGCGCCGCGATAACCCGCCCTAGTGACCAGCCACGCGCTGTGCCTTGAAGGCTGCTTGCTCTCATCTCCATGAAAAACGAACTGATAAAAATTATTTTAAAGTGTTAGTAATGTATGCTATAAAAGCTTTTCAAACACATAAGTCGCAAGTAAATAATAAAAAAATGGCACAGTAATGCTAGTGTGCCTTATTACTGCGTGGCGAGGGTGGTACAGATGGTACGTATCGGTGAAGGCTATGTGATTCGTGGTTCACAGAGCGATCGTCGACTACATCACTCCGCTGCTTACACGAGTAGTTATCTAATAAGGCAGCATGAGCCCTGATGGGGTTGATTTAGTGCAAATATTTTTATTTATAGTTAGTAAAAATAAAATAAAAATGAAAATCATTTATTTCAGTACCAAAACCATCTTACAAGAGGCAGTGGTTGACTCATTAACTTTAATATTATGGGAAACCTATTAGTGCTGCTGAGCCCCTCGATGGGGGTGGCCTTAAGAAGCTACTAAAAGTGTGTGAAACATATGCTAAAAGTCAGGATTTAGAGTATAATCCTGTAAAAAGTCAATGTATGTTATTCAAAGGTAATATGAAGAGGCCTAGTAGTATATATACCTCCTGTTACCCTGAATGGAGCTCCATTGAGTCATGTAACAAAGTTTAAATATTTAAAGCATATTGTAACTGAAAACTTTAAAGATGACTGATATATATACCACCTCGCACCTGCAGGTGCGATCAGCAATATCTATTTAACTACTGACTAAAAAAATAAACAAAAAACATAGGAACTATATAAACCAAAGTAACTCATTTATGCAAGATAATAATACATTGATAAAAAGAGATCGATGAGTTACTGTAATTCGAGATTACTGTAATCGAAAGTCGTTTGTAAAAGTAACACCTAGTACTTTTTAATACTCATACCAAGCATACGTTTTAATAAATATTAGGAAAATTCATTGCTGTCAACGCTACGTCATACTTTTTTTTCCCTTTAGGAGATGGTTTCGTGCGATTAGCACATTTAGCCAGTGTCAAAGTAATTTTTCTTACAAGTAATACATAAATAAACAATATTTCTTTCCTATATGATGATGATGAATGATAATAGAAATGAGAAGTGAGAAATGATATACCCTCCAACCCATCGAGTATCTCAGTAAAGATGTGGGGCTTTACCAAGTCCTCGGGCGGACTTCTTGAGAGAATTTGAAAAGTGACGTTGCACTGTTTTGTTTCATTTGCCAACACTCATGCACACTCACGAACACTTAACGGTTAATAGTACACCATTATTTCACATTAATATTCGACATAACACAAATTTTAGAAAATAAAACAAAACCGCAATTCTCTCACTTCCCCGCCAAGAAGTCCCGTCTTAGATTGAAACGTTGGGAAAGTTTTGCGCGATACCATTTTTGACATCGGCATCGGCTAAACCAAAACCGAACCAAAACATTATCGTTAACGTTTGAACGTTTGAGACGTTGGCAAATGGCGCGATCGAAGCCCTGATCTCTCTGGTAAGAGACCTATCATGGCCCTAGACTAAATAAGGAAGAATTATTTTTTTGAAAATTTGATTTTCTTGATGGGTTTAGGAATAAGGTCATCATCATCATCATCAGCTCATTTTTATGTCTCCACTGCTGGGGAGCGAGCCTTCCCTATGGATGGATAGGGAGAATGGGCCATAAACCACCACGCGGGCCCATTGCGGATTGGTAAGGAATAAGGTATTAGGGTTTATTTGTGTAGTTTATTAGGTTTATTAGGTGTATCTAATACATTTTCATTATTTGACCTGATTTTGAAGTGTGCAGTGTCCATAGGTAATTATATTACCTTTAGTTACGACCCGTTCACGCTAAGTTTGCCGCTGGCGATATGACGTCACTCGAAGGGTAGCTAAGAAATGTCAAAAGCAAAGAATTCATATAATAACCACGCGCGCATGCGATGACGTTGTTAACGATACCGAGAGGGCGATTCAGCGGTGAGGTAGGCGGTTGGGTCATTCCACGGACCGGCAAACTTAGCGCGAACGGGTAGTAAATGAAATGAACCGCTCCCAACTAGCAACCGGAAAATTTCTGGATAACCTCCAAAGATATCTTGTTTATCTATAGAAGAGAGTCGTGTATGCAACCAGTGACATAATTAGTGCATTATCGGCGATCGGGTAACAATAACAAGGGGGCAGGGGCCAGCTATTTAAAATTAATTGATTGCGGAGAGATACCAGCGCCATGTTGTTGTGGCTATTTTGGTTGGAGTACTTCGATGTGCTGTCATTAGGTCGGATCATACGACGGTCCAGGGCGCAATTGTATTATATAAACTTTTCAATTTTACCACTATGTAGGTAGGTGAAATTTCGCTATTATTTAGGTATGTAGGTATGTTAAAATTAATAAAAATCATGTTGTCCAATTAAAGCACGTGTTAAAATTATCATTATATTATGAAGATATAGAATTAGCTATCAGCAAGATTATGAACTGACGTCATTGATAGCATTGATTCAAAATATCAACATCCATAAAATAAAATATACTTAGTTGCAACAATGCAATTAACTGATTAGACACAGTCTTCAACCGCAGCTAGCGATTTATTTATTTATTTATAATTTATGTACACACAAACGAATAAGAAGGGAGAACATAGTAAGAATAGACAAGTACAATATTATAGTATCCTGAAAAATATAAGAATGTCATACATCAAACAATAGAATTACTTGAGTTCTACAATTTGACTGAATATTTCGGTACAATAACAGCATAGAGGCTGTTTCTATGTAACATGTACCTACCTACTAAAAATTGTATGCCAGGCTAGGGTAAATTGTTTGTTCCCATTTATGCTTAACACCTGCTATATTTTACACAATCTTATAGCAATAAAAAGTTATCTTATCTTAATTTTACACTTTTTGAAATAGTGTAAGCTTTTTCGAAGTAAACGCTCTAGACTTTTCTTCATCGAATTAAAAAAAATAATCTTTACGGATCTGCTTGCCTTTATTTTACACATCAGTTTTATTTTATTTTATGAGCTCGAGCGCGCGAATACCAGACACGATAGAATTTTAATTGTTATTGGCCACCTGGTGGTCGCTCGACGCTTGAGGGGATATATTGGCGTAAACTTTAGAAAACAATAAAAAAAAATAATGCATTTAATTCAGTTCTAATACAAATTCTAGTAAAACTACAAAAACCGAACCTATCCTCTGCGGGAACCTATTAGTGCCCGCAGAGGGCTGCGGGCACTAAAATAGCGGCGTATGTGCAAACACAGAAACGTAGATAATTGGAGAGGTTATATTATAAAGAAACTTCAAAACTTAACAAAAGTAATCCGACACACGAGAAACATTTTCCATAAATAAGTACGCCGCGCCGTGTAGAGCCAGCTGTCTAACTATCAAGGAATCACAAACGTTTCTGAGGTATTACAGGTGTAACGAACCCGGCTGACGCTGGAAGAGACTTTTATGTTTTAGTTTGAATAATATTAGGATTACATGGAATCAAACAATGTTGTTTTCCAAAGCGGGGTTTTTTCCGGTTCCATAAGTGCACGCAGACTAAAGATAACCCTGTCCAACACGATTGTCTAGATCATTACGTAACTGTTATATTTTTGAGCATCAAAATAGGTCAAGTACGAAGCTCTGTATTGTAAACAATCAGATAATTGTATTCAGCCGGTTAAGTAATTCGAAACGATGCCCAAAATGCAGGCCCGTCTCTACTACTCGTAATATTTGACATTTGTAATTAATTTATTTCATAATAATGAAACATTTGTATCCAGACAAATCTAATCTTGTTTACATGTCACTGACGTTTCAAACCTTATTAACCCACTCACTCCTGAATTAACTTTTTTTGTAAGACAGTTTTGAAATTTTATATACTTACTCATTAAATTGATGATATATAAACCATAAAAAATAATTAAAAAAATACTTATTCCATTTCAAGAAAATCCGGAAAATGCCGTGTCGACACTGTAGGAGAATGTATATTCTCCTACAGTGTCGACACGGTACATCATACATCATAGTAGTATTACTATGACAGCTTATTATTCGGTTTATGACGGCTCCTCAATAAATTGCCTTAAATGACAATTAAACACATGAATCTCAATGAAATGTTTTATTTTATTATTATTGTGAAAGTAATAAGTGACAAGTGTTAACTAATCTGTGGTAGTACATTCTCCTACCCTTACAATATAGGAACAAAATATTAATAATCTGTTCATACATAAATAAAAATCGCGATAAAACATTACCTCAACTTTGATTTACTCATTGCAATAATCACAAAATTAAAACTTATAACAAACAAAATATATTACATGTATATTACATGTATATACTTACACTTATCACTTTCACAATAACCATGTGTAATAATCTTGAATCCCACACAAAAAAAGGAACAAAGTACCCACATAGACTTTTTTTTAATTTTGGTGTCGTTAACGACACAGTAGGAGTAAGTGGGTCGGCATGTTCATTTTGCGTAAAATACGATAAAGTTGAAAATAGCTAGTCACAAATTAATTTTGGAGATAACTCACTCTTCCGTGACCAGATCACGGACCCTGCCAAGGATTCGATACGTCAGTGTAACATAATAATAATATGCCAAACTAACGCTAGGATATCCGTATAGACAATAAAAATCCACAGCTCTGTGTTATAATAAGTTTTCAGAAATGTTGTCGGGTTTCTGATAAAAAACCATTTGAGCGCGAGAGCGTACTGGACGCACTGCATGACCTCTGCTGGCCCAACAACACTGTTGCATACACTATTATAATTATTATACTAAGGATATCACAAAAAATAGACAACTAATATGAGAACAAAAAGTCCTCCTAAAACATACACGAGGAAAAGATAAGCAACCAACTAAACAAACATGAGGCAATACAACAAGCACTTGTCAAATTCAACAGGCAAACAGTGTGCCGGCGCAGACGGCGGGCGGCAGCGAGTTGGCAAAGTCACCTAGGCTGCGAAATGTCCTGCGCAGTCGCTCTATGCAATTCTACCTAATCATCTGAGCTATGCACAATTATCAGCTTCATTACATTGGACAAAATGTTCTCGTGTACGATCGTTTTTATAATTGCAAATAATCGATCATTTGTTTCATGTCCACAATGAGTGGGTGCTTGGAGCGCACGTGGTGGCGCCGCGCCGATTCCGCGCGGCAACCGCCGCGGGTCAGCGGTCGACACGAACGGACGTTATCAATGCACCGGCCACCTAAATACATTATCTCTTCCTATCGCTACGAAGTCAACTTCACTATGCATCCATGTTTAACATTGCAACCGCTTAATGTGAATAGCTTTCACAATAAATACTCCAATCAACTTTATATCTTACGTTTTCGATTTGAACATTTGAAATGTAATGAATTTAATATTTAGGTTGCGGTGGTCTGCGGTAGATACAGGCGCCGGGATACTTCGCGGAAGACCGTATGGCGGTGTCGCGCTGTTGTGGCGTAAAAATCTCTTTAACAACGTGACAATAGTGCAGTGTGCGAGTGTGCGGTTAACGGCTATAAAAATAGTGTTAGCCGAGAGTGCGATTTTAGTATTCAGTGTATACATGCCTACTGATTCGGTAGATAATCTAGCAGAGTATACGGAGTGTCTTGGAGAGATGGCGGCCATTGTACAAGAGTGTAACATTGACTCGGTGTTCATGTTGGGTGATTATAATGCGCACCCGGGTTCCCGTTTTGGTGACGAGCTAAGGGATTTCTGTGGGGAACAAGGATGGAGGTGTGCGGATATTGACTTCTTGGGACTGGGATCGGACTCATTCACGTACGTAAGCGATGTTCATTACACCAAAAGTTGGTTAGATCATTGTGTTGTATCAGAGGCGGGATGGAAAGCGGTTATAAACATTGAGATACATCACAATGTTAACTGGTCAGACCACTTTCCGTTATCACTAGAATGTAACTTAGATTTAATAAGACATAAATATATTTGTGATAGAAGTTGTAGTGATAATATCGTGTGGGGAGAAAGAAACTCTCATGAGACGAAATTATATAATGAACTTTGTAATAAGGCACTAAGAGATATAGATTTTCCGGAAGAGTTTAGAAATTGTTGTGATAAACTTTGTAATAACTTAGACCATAGAATAGTAATAAATAAAATGTACGATAAAATTATAAATATTTTAAGGTGTGCCGCTAAACACAGTTATAAGAAAAGATCTTTTAAGCGAAAGAAACATGTAATCGGTTGGAATAGGTACGTAAAGCAAGCTCACGGGGAGGCTCGACTGGCTTTTCAGAATTGGATTCTCTATGGGAAACCTAAGACAGGCCGGCTGTTTGATAGTATGGCTAGGACTAGGCAAGAGTTTAAGAAAAGATTAAAGTGGTGCCAGAATAATGCTGAACAGATAAAGCTAGACATTATAGCTGCTCATCATTCTGGCAAGCAGTTTGGCAGATTTTGGAAACAAACTAGTAAACTTAGCCCTAAGTCGGGTTTGACAGTAAGCGTTGAGGGTGTTAGTGACCCTAGAGATATTGCTGAGCTTTTTAGAAGTCACTTTAAGGTTGAGTCGTCTCTGGGAACGTCGGAGGAATCATCACCTCTGAGGGAGCCTGCGTCAGATTGTCTGGTGCGATTCACAGCTAGGGAGGTAGCAGTGGCCGTGAAGAGCATGACGCGTGGGAAATCGCCTGGGCACGACTCTCTCAGTATTGAGCATTTACAACATGCAGGTGTTCATCTGCCCAGAGTGCTTGCCATGCTCTTCACTTTCTGTGTTAGT
>CAUJAO010000292.1:0-15740 GCA_963082485.1 Eudonia mercurella
ACCCATCTGACAACCACTAGCGGGGCTCCAGAGGCTAAATACAAACAAAACGTCGCGTCAGCCACTTTCGGGGCCTACCAGATTAAATGCCACCTTGTCAGGGCTAACTAAGCGTGTTACCACAATGTCGGGGCACAGATTATTTATTGCCACAATGTCGGGGCTAACTAAGCGTGTTACCACAATGTCGGGGCACAGATTATTTATTGCCACAATGTCGGGGCATAAAGCAGTTGCCAAAATGTCGAGGCAATCACTCACCAATCCCAAAGAACGCTTCACACGCGTCTGGGGTCCACTCGCCGCGCCACTGAACCATATGTTCTGCGGCGGTCTGGGTCTTCTTTCCGTATGAACCGGCCAGCAGCTCCAGCTCATAACGATGATGCGGTAATGCTCGCATGACCTTATAAGGGCCACGCATGCCAGAGTCCAGCTTCCCGGTGCTCTGCGAACCCTTGTTCACAAACACAAAACTGCCAACAGCAAAAGTACGAGGCTGTCGACGACCTTCATTTACATAAGTGTCCTGCCGCTGTTGATTGACAGCAAGCAGCTCAGATGTTCTTTGTCTCCTCAGAGTCATCAATCCTTCTCTGTTAGGATTAGAATTGTTCAACGCTACGTCGCGCACCAAAGATCTTAGGACCGGGGTGGTTCCTTCAATACCAGCTAGTATTTGAAGAGGTGATGTCTGTGTCGTAGCTTGCTTGGTGATATTTAAAGTGAGTTGAACTTTCCACAAGACATCGGACCACAAAGCACCCTTATTGTTAACTTCAATACGTAACATATTGAGAACTGTCCTGCAGTATCTCTCTACCTGTCCATTTTCACGATGCATTTCTGGCGTGATAAAGTGAATGGAACAGCCCAGCTCAGTTACCCAGTTTTGAAATGACGAACCTTCAAACATTCTGCCGCGGTCGCAGATAATTGTTGACGGAGAACCAAATAGCGAAATAGCGTTGGAAAACACACGTTTTAATTCGTCAGTGTCTTGTCTGTATAGTGCGTACAACAGACAATATTTAGAAAATGAGACTATAATCGCAAGTATGTACTTGAAACCGTTTGACTCGGTCAAAGGTCCAAGAGCGTCAGTATGGATCACTAAAAAGGGGACATTGGGCTTAGTCCAGTATTCGATTGGTTGACTGGGAGCTCGAGGTACTTTCTTATGAGCCAAACAAACTATACAGTGACCAATATATTTTTTTACAAACGCTCTCAATCCCGGAAACCAAAAATGACGAAGAATTAAATCGGTGGTCTTATCTATTCCAATATGGTTATGGTCTTCATGAAAGACTCTCAATAGGCTAAGTCTATGTCCCTTTGGTATAAAACAAAGGAGACGTGAATCTTCGCCGGTCGGTGAAAACTTATAATACAACAATTCATTTTTAATGATAGATCGTGTAGCATCTAATTGACCATCTCGAAGCTTTTGTATTAAACTTTGAGTCTCTAAATCAGCGGTTTGAGCCACTTTCGCCCAATTTCGTGGATTCTGAATATGAAAGACGTCAGCGGGCTGTCGGCTCAAAAAGTCGGCATGTTGCATATGGCATCCTTTTCGATATTCCAACGTTAAATCGAAGTCTTGCATATAGACCCACCATCGCGCCACGCGTGGCAACAAATCCTTTTTACGTTCAGTCAATTTTAACGAGTTGCAATCGGTCATTATTTTGAACTTGATGCCGATTAAATAGTGCCTAAAATGTTGAAGCGCGCGCACGATAGCGAGGGTCTCGAGCTCATAACTGTGGTAACGAGACTCTGCTCCTTGAGTGGACTTACTAAAATAGCCAACAACACGCTTTCGCCTTTCGTCATGTCCCTGAAGTAAAATTGCACCGTATCCTATCGCACTGGCATCTGTATGAAGCTCAGTCGGGAGTATAGGGTCAAAAATTGCTAAGACAGGTTCTTATGTTAAACATTTAATAACATAATTACGAGCCGCCTCTTGCTCTGCGCCCCACATAAAAGGTTCACCTTTTTTGAGCAGTTTGGTAATACAGACCGTTTTAGCGGCATACTTTGCAATGTATCTACGAAAGTAGCCCGCCAGTCCGAGGAACTGGCGAACCTCTCTCACATTGGTTGGCTTTGGAGACTTGATCAACGCCTCCGTTTTACTCGGGCTCGGTCGTACCTGACCATGTCCAATCAATCTGCCCAAATATTCAAGTTCAGTGTCCAAAAATGTACACTTCTTCAGGTTAACCGAAAACCCTGCATTTGTGAGCGTTTTCAGTACTTCTCGCAAAGTTTCTAGACCTTCCTCGATCGTGTTAGACATGATCAGGACGTCATCGATATAAGTGAGGACCTTACCGGTGTCCAACAGGTGTTTGAGGGTTTTTGATATGATCCTTTGGTAAGCAATAGGAGCATTAGCAAGACCATAGGGCATTTTCAAGTATTCGTAATGCCCCTCGGGCGTTACGAAGGCGGTTTTGCTAATGGAATTGTCATCCTTCATTGGCACCTGGTGGAAGCCAGTTGCCATGTCCAGACTAGTGAAATATTTAAAACGACCCAATTTATCGATATGATCATCGATCAAAGGCATAGGAAACCGCTCCTTAACAGTGATGGCATTTAGGGCTCGGTAGTCTACGCACATTCTGTCCTCTCCGTTCTTTTTCTTGACGAGGATAATAGGACTCGCGAAATCGGACTGAGACTCACGAATAACCCCTTTGTCTATCAAATCTTTAATTATCTTATGAACACGATTCTTTTCGTCGGCTGAGAGTTTATACGGACGATAATTTATCGGTGCGTCACTGTTAAGCCTAATTTCCATACTACCCGTATTAACCGTCGACGTCGCCGTGCCAATGGTAAAAGTATTAGAAAAGTCTTTAACTAGTGCTAATAAACGATCCCTGTCTAAGCCAATCAAAGGCGTTTTTACCTTGTCGACCTCTATAGTAGACACACTATAATAAGTAATAATAATAATAAGTAATAATTTATTTTTCATATAAAATCACACATATAAACAGAAACAGATAAATTCTTATAGATAAACATATTGAATTTTTGCCTGAACTAGGAAAATCCTGTGATTCAGGCGACCATAGTACTAGTATATTGATAGAAAAAGAAAAAAAGAAAAATTAAATTAAATAAAAACACAATTCATCACTTACAATTAAATCCACAAAGTATATGTATAATTAAAGTTTTAACAATTTAAAAGGATTTACAAGAGAAACAAAACTATAATAGTACCTAATTCTAGCCTAACATATTATAAAACTATGAACGCTATCAACTCTTATTAAGCGCTGAGAGCCGTTTGTTCGAATGTAGGTAACACCGCTACGATTTAAAATATCAGTGCCTATCAAGATTGGAGCCTGCATGCAATCAGAGGGGACCACAAACAAATCAACCTCCAACGATAGTTCAGGAAATTCCACTATAGTTTTCACATAAGACGTTGCTTCTATGTCTTGACTACCGATACCACGCATTCGACGATAAGTAGGCAACTTATTCAAACTAAAATACTTTAGAACAGACTCAGAAATGAGAGAAATATCGGAACCGGAATCTATCAAAACGTCGATGGGTAATTTTTGAATAACAGCGGGTATCACATTGTTTCGTTTGGAGTCGACTCCAAGCAAAAATTTACGTTATTGAGGGAATTTTTATTATTTGATTTAGATTCAACACGATCTTTCGCAAAACATGAATCAACGAGATGTCCATTCTTCTTACAAAATGAACAGGTTTTTACTGGCTTATAACTAACAGACTGCGAGTTTGAGGTTGCAGGCTTTGACGAGTGCGAACCAGCAAATTTTGTTTCGGTCCTACTTTTCTTTGGACAGTTAATTTGCTTGTGACCTATATTGCCACATGAGAAGCAAGCCAACCGGTCATACTTAGGTGCGTCGCGTTTATGCGGGTTAGATGTAGCACCGATAGGATGGCGAGCAGGATTGTTGGTAGCAGACGAAACATTTTTAGGTTTAATATACACCGATAAAAATTCAACCAAATCTTTTGACTGTAGTTTCGCGTTAGCTGTCGCAGCCTTTACTTGAGGATCGAAAATGCCACGCACGATAATAGCAACTTTTAACTCGTCCGTAAGCCCCCTAACAATACTGAGGCGCAAAAGGGACTTGCGTGCATACTCTGCGTACGTGGTGAACTTATTTGAATTTGTGCTCATTACGTCATACAATATAGAGGCCATGTCAATCTCACGAGGACATAACGAACGGAATTCGGATTTGAAGTTTGTTCACGTGCGGTCACTGGTAACCCACTCATTTAACCACGTTTTAGCATCACCACGTAAACAACCGCCAACGCGTCCTAAGCATTCCCTATCATCCCATTGGTTCAATTTGCGACCGCGATCTACTTCTGCACACCACGAGTCAAAATCATGAACATTAGGATCGAAGTTTGAGATGTAGTAATGTTTAGATCTTACTTGAATCAACGAGGAAAGCGCACCAACAATCCTGTCCGCGGCGTCCACACTCGCATCGCATGACGTCTCAGCGACCATGCCTGTAGCACGCGTTTCCACACCGGCAGCAGACGTCACGGCGGGCCGGAATCATCGGAGGCGTGAGGCTTCTAGCGCTAAGCCGTGGCACGGGGGTAGACGTTGATGCTTTTGGTGTAGGCATCCGCTCTTCTAGTGCATCTAACCTTCTCATTATCCTATCTAGGGGATCGCGTCGGGGGCTTGCGCGAGACGCATATGAACTGTCACGATGCCTTCGCACATTATCGAAATTAGGAGACCTACCGCGATGTCTAGGCGATCTACTGTATATAACACGAGAACGGTTTCGCCGCTTTGAATCCTCATCACGACTCTCACGGGAAACGCGTCTTCTATTGCGTCGTCTACTACAATTATTACGACTTGTTGGACGAGACTCACGATCACTATCCGACATAATCACCAAAATTAGCACAAAGCTTAAAACACTTAACACAAAACAAAGTTATGAATCAAACGGCAAAATCAATAAATTTAACTGATGTAAGATCTCTCAGAAATAACCAGGTTCACTTTCAAAACTAATTCGAATATTCCAAACTTATTGTAACAACCAAAGCTTATTATCTTAATCAAAACTTATTTTAGCTGCAAAACTGTTCACTTTCAAAACTTATTTGAATATTCCAAACTTATTGTAACAACCAAAACTTATTGTCTGAATTAAAACCGCTCACGCCACCAGTGTTGCCAGTGTAAAAATCAAACTAGAGACAACTATCTCTTTTTTTTTTGTATTTAACCGCCAACATAATGCTGCAGGAAAATAATAACTAAAATATTGATTTAGTTTCATCTGAATTAATAAAACCTTACACTAATTTGCTTTAATCAAACGTTCACTTATTTACTGTGAATAAACAAATTTTCATAAGAACGATGGCAAACGATTAAAACCCGTGTTCCAATCCCACTTCTGATCTTAGAAACCGGTTACGTAATTGATTTTTTAAAAAGAGAAACAAAAATACCCTATATGAACACTGATTTATTTAATTAATAGAAAACTGTTAACAAATTCTACTCTGAATTAAAAGCACTAGAGAGCACGTCCGTTCCGTCCGAGCGCCTGAAGCAAAGTGGCGAGCGTTCGATGCGATGCTAAACGCCTCCCGCCAAGGCATCTCCTTCACTTGACATTGGTTGCACAGTGGGGGAATCTTGTAAGAATACACTATAGACCTCGACGAGTCCTCTTTAAGGCGGTTTGCGATACCTTGCTGCACCGCTGTGGTTATTGGGATCGTGTGCCTATCGAAATTGCCCGAAACCTACACCGGAGTAGAATTTAGTGCATTAAGCAGGGGGTCTCTGCTTTGAGAAATCTCTGAAACCTTCCAGTAAAATACGTAAAGATTCCACAAACCCCTCCGCTAGTTTAGCCCACAGGTCAACGTGGTTTACAGGGTGTGGCCGCTACCATGCACCATATAGCTGCTAGGAGCCACTAGCGGAGAGTTGCAGAAGTTATGTTCTGGTGGGCAGCTACCACACAAATGATTTGTGTTGACCGGTAACCGTCTTAGAAATAGCACCAATAAACTTCTACCATACGCCAAAGTAATAGGAGGTTACGGTATGTAAATCATACTACAGTTAGTAAAAACATTTATTTTTCAAAAACTTTTCTACGTTATAAGATTTTGGAATTTACAACAATTGTCTTGCAGTTCAAAATTCATTTTTATTAATTCTAGGCGTGCCTGAAACGCCAAAGAAAAAAGGCTGGAAAAAGGCTGGAACAGGAATCTTAAGCAGCGGCTGTCGTCGTGCAGGCGTTGGTGCTGGCTTCGTGGTATCTGTCATCTCTGGAGTTATAATTTTCGGAGCACTGGTACGTATTATTTATTTTATTCGGTCTCAACATTTTCCTTAAGTTTTTATAATAGGAGAACCTCATAGATAAACCGCAACGAATCTAAAACTTGCCGAGTTGAATTTCATAATTATTTTGTTACCGCCTTACAAACAAAAACTCAAAACACTGAGCTTATTCCATAGTTGTACTAAGAATAGTTATGATCAGTGTAAGGTAAGAATAAGAAGAGAATAATGTCTTACAAATAAACTCTGAATAAGGTCAACATAACTATTCTTACGATATGTCATAGAAACAGAGCGGCAACATCGTAATTCATTGACTAAGTTTAAAAAATTCGAAAATTCGTCCATGGTTGTGGATGTTCCGTCACTTTGACATTATGGTTTGTAATTTTTTTTAAAGTTATTTTTAACAAATTGTTTGTGTTATTATTAGGTATTCTATAAATTACAAATAATAAGTCAAATTGTCTATTAAATAAACAAAAAATAAAAGGTATCTACGTAAATGTATGAATGTCATATTATTGTTGTCGAATTTTTATAACAAAGCAAACATAAACACAAGTGAATAGGTAGTTATGTAATAATAATAATAATAATATTAGGTTTTTATAATGTTTTATTGTTTTTATTTTAAAATATTGTAAAAATCTAGTTTTAAGAAAAAATAAGAAAATAAAGGAGATAATAATAATAATAAGATAAGGATAGAGCGTGGCATATTCCAGGGCGACAGTCTGAGTCCTTTATGGTTTTGTCTAGCCTTGAATTCTCTCAGTACTTTGTTGAGAAATTCAAGGTTAGGTTGTCGATTACGGAGAGGGCTGAAGTTATGTCGCATTTGCTGTACATGGATGACCTCAAGTTATTTGCACCAAACCGCCAAGACTTGATGAAACTGCTGAAAATTACTGAGACTTTCAGCAGTGCCATCAAGATGGAGTTTGGGGTGTATAAGTGTGCGGTTATGCATGTACAGTGTGAGAGAGTAGTAAATTCAACCAATTTACAACTCTCCGATACGATAAACATCAGATCTCTTTCTGAAGTTGAAACATAAAAATATCTTGGTATGTCACAGTCTTTGGGTGTTGATAACGGGGACATAAAACAGTCATTACGGGAGCGATTCTTTTGCCGCCTGAGAAAAGTACTTAACAGTCTTTTATCGGGTGGCAATAGGACGCGTGCCTTTAATGGTTGGGTTATGCCTTTGCTAACATACTCCTTTGGCATACTAAGATGGACTCAGACCGAATTGGACGCCTTGGATAGAAGAGTCCGTCAAATGCTCACGACTTCCAGAATGCTACACCCGCGCTCATCTGTTATGAGGCTGTACATCCCGCGGAGATGTGGGGGTCGCGGCTTTTTAAATGCCAAGGACCTACATAACCGTGAGGTGTGCAGTCTCAGGGATTATTTTCTTAACAGTGCGTGCGGGATGCATTTGGATGTCGTGGCTGTTGATAGAAACTTTACGCAGCTGTCCTTGGCAACAGAAAATTGGCGCAAACCAGTGGTGCTAAGCACTCTCGATCGCAAGGAAATATGGAAGACCAAGGTGCTACACGGGCGCTACTATCGGGCTCTAACTGGACCTGATGTAGATTTGCTTGCCTCGGTGAACTGGCTACGTTTCGGTGACCTCTTTGGGGAAACCGAAGGTTTTGTCTGTGCCATTGAAGATGAAGTTATCAAGACGAATAACTACCGGAAATATATTATGAGGGACGGTACGGTCGACATCTGTCGGGCATGCCGCCGTCCAGGTGAATAACTTCGACATATTATTTCTGGTTGTTCTCATCTTGCTAACGGAGAGTATTTGCACAGACACAACCAAGTAGCCAGAATAATTCACCAGCAACTTGCTCTTTGATATGGCCTTGTTGAATCGGAGGTGCCGTAGTATAAGTACGCACCTGCGCCAGTACTCGAAAATGGTCATGCAACGCTTTACTGGGATCGCTCTATCATTACGGACAGGACTATTGTCGCCAATAAGCCTGATATCGTGGTGGTCGACCGATCCCAGCGCCGGGCAATACTGGTAGATATCACCATACCTCATGATGAAAACCTTGTGAAAGCCGAGAAGGACAAGCTCAGTAAGTACCTTGACTTGGCTCACGAGGTTACCACCATGTGGGATGTGGATTCAACCATTATTGTACCGATAGTTGTTTCGGCAAACGGTCTGATAGCGAAGATCCTCGATCAACACCTAGAGAGGCTCTCGCTGAAAGGTTGGGTTAAGGGTCAGATGCAAAAGGCAGTACTCCTAGACACGGCACGTATTGTCAGAAGGTTCCTCACTCTGCAGCTCTGACCACCGGTAGCTTGGGCCCTGCCCCGCTGCTGGTGGTACTCTAGGATTAGGTTTTTATAATGTTTTATTGTTTTTATATTAAAATATTGTAAAAATCTAGTTTTAAGAAAGAAAATAAATAAAGGAGATAATAATAATAAATGACGACCTCCTTGGTCGAGTGGCTTGCTCACCGGTTTTCATGGTTTCGCTATCTCTGAGGTCCCGGGTTCGATCCTCGGTCGGATCAATTTAGAAATACCTGTTTTTCTATATTGTTTCGGGTCTGGGTGTTTTCTATGTATAATAAGTATGTATTTAAGTATATTAAGTATGTTTATCCGTTGTCTAGTTAACCATATAACGAGTTTCTTAAGGAAGCTTTTCTTGGGGCTAGATAATTGGTGTGAGTGTGGGAAACATTTATTATTATTATTATTATTATTCATTACCATGGAAAATTAAGAAACCTTGAAGATATCACGTAACGAAGGGAAATCTTTTGTGCTTATCGATTAGTATATAATGAGCTGCTAATAACATAGGTGATTCATTCTACCATCGCCTTCTTAGCAGTATAGTTCTAACATAGCTGTACTCTAGTTTATATTTTTTTTTTCGTATAAATATATTTTTAAATAAATTAGTAATATATAATAATATAAATATCAATCCGCTGCAGTTATTCTTGCTGACACCTGACTTTGCCAATCTTCGAATTAGCCGCTTGAGCTCGACAGTTAACTGGCGCAGCCGGTAGGATGGCTTTGTAGCTTGTTAGATTACAAGTAATCGTTTCAACGACTCAAGTACGATCGCAATCCTCCAAATAAACAAATAAGTAACGCGAGGACGGCAATCAAAGAAAAGTCAGACTCGACCCAGTTCCAGTGCAAGCTTCGTCGGGACATCATAGCTAGCTAGCAGAGCAGCCGTGGGTCCAGAGGACAAGCATACATAAGGGACAAGAGCGACTTTCGTCGACGGGTGAGCAAAGACAAAGAAGCAGAACACAGCACAGTACCCATATTTATACTATATATTTTTAAGGTGGTAGAATCGTTTGAGTATTATAGAGGGATCTAAGAACTCTTATACTCATCCTAAAATTTTAAATTTTAAATCCACGGTCAGAAGGATGTATCGCTATTAAATTAGAATCGCTTCAAATATAACTGAAAGAGAGATATTTAGATTTTTATCACCGCATCCAAAGCGTTAGGAGTAATTTATTCTCAAAAGTCAATTTAATTACAGAGGAATCGTTAAGGGCGAACAAAATTCAAATTTATAATAATATGGCAATGAATGTATTTTTATATAACTTACCGGAAGACATGGTAAAGATAGTCCGCCTAAAAACGCCTTCATTTCTTGAAGAAGCACTGGAGATTGTGCTTGAAGAAGAAAATTTCCATTCCCAATATGCATTTAGGCATAGAACTGATAAAAAGTTCATTAAACCAAATTTTAAACCGCAATTTAACCGCGCTATACAACCACCACCTCAAAACTTATGGCAACCCCGGAGCCAATACTATAACCAAAATTTTAATCGAGGGCAATACCAGCCGAGTAATTTTAGTCGTGGTTTTAACAATCAGCAAAGTAATTTTAATCATAACTATCAAAATAATTTTAATCGTAATCCGCAAAATAATTTGAATCGTAATCCAAATTATAATTTCGGTAATCAAAGTAATTACTCTCGTAATCAACACGCGCAGAGTTCTAGTTCTCGAAATACAAATTTTAAACAATCTATACCAAACCAATGGCAAAGTAACAGAGAATTTGTGCCTCATATGAGCGCAATACCGGAAGGAAGTGGCCGAGATTCAATGACTCACCAACCTATTAACACGTTCACTGCTATATCAGGTCGAATGGACCTTATGCATATTCCAGCACTCGGTGCGGCATACAAAATCTTCGCTAAGCCGTTGGTGCGGGATGGATATATTCGGTCTTTTCAACAGTAGAAAAGAGTTGAATATTATTTTGCAATTATCTCGTCAAATACTATAATAGTATTTCTCAAAAATACGTTTCGGGTCGTTTCGACCCTATACCGCACCATGAGTAAAAATTATTCGTCTAGTGCGTTTATCGGATCTTAACCCTACAGTGGTCGCGCCCCCAAAAGTCACACAACTGTTCGCGCGGATTACATATGTAGTCCATTTTAGTTTCAGGTTTTTTTTTAAATAAAATTCATTTTTATGCCGTTTTCTTTATTAATATTTAACTTATCTACTACTCAATATAGACTGAAAAGACACTCAAAATCAACATAATTCTTCTAAAAATCAACAAAAACATAAACTTCTTGAAAATTGTCTTTGAATAATCACTTTGGATAATATGAGATCAAAAAATGAGTATTACTTATATTTATTCATTATTTCCTAAACATGAATTGCACACATATCAAGAATGGTCCGGACAAATGTGTTTTCTGGTCACATTCGTAAAGCCAATTCATTCATTCATTCTGGATTCAGGCCCCTTTTCTCGAATCCATTTTTTTTCTACAAAAGCACAATAAAAATTATAGTTTTCAATACTCTTAGTCGATATAATATCAATACGTACCTAATAACACAATCAATATTATGCACTACAAACAATACAACTACCTTCAAATGTAAAAATTAGTTTGAAAAAAATACTCACGTAATAGGTCGCGCGGATTACATATGTAGACCGCGCACTTTCACACTCTCTCCCGAAATAACCACCCATTGCCAATGCGCGAGCGCAACCGAGCGGGGGCGGGGACTATCGAGCTTAAAGTACATGGAGTCTGAGCTAATAAATTTGAACATTCTGCGAAATATTCAGTTTTTTACCACCCTGGATTACATATGTATTCCGCGCGACCACTGCAGGGTTAAAGATCTGATGACCGATGACCCGATAAACGCACTGGTTTGTCATTGATTCTTCTAGTGAAGTGACGGACGGAAGTGATATTAGATGTAGTACAAATTGAAGATCTCCATTGCAATCGTAAAATATAAAATATGAAGAGGCCGAAAAGAAAGCTTTTGTTGTTAAGTGAAGAAGAAGAAGGAAGTGAAAGTGAAAGTGAAATGAAGGAAACAAAAAAGATGCCAGAAACGGGAAAAGACTCTGTCAATAAATCAAGTAAGAATACACATAGTCTACCAAATATTTACACTAGCCCGTCAACAGGGAACACCTTGCAAGTTCTTCGGACAGCCGCTCAAACACCATCCAACAACATTTTTCATCAAAATATCCAAATATTAGAAAACATCATAATCAAACCGGTTCGCAATAATATTGACACCAAAATTGTTAATGATGATTCTCAAATATCTAGTGATGATGATCTCAATATTTTTTCAATGCCCAAGCATCTGAAAAAATTAAAGTTGTGTCCTAACATTAGCCTAAGCAGCAAGGATGAATTAAAAATTTCCATCGTTTTCCCTGGTGATAACATTTAATATTTTTCCACTCCGAAAAACTGAAAGCGATCAAATATACCTTCAAAAGAAGAACAATGCATATCCTCGACTCGAACTAGTAGAAGTGGATCGTTTAGTGAAATTCCTACATCAAACCTGGTTTCGCTGAATTCATCATTCAATGAAGACAAATTGTGCAACTTGATGTCGTCACCTGCACAACTGAATAACTAATTCGCTTCTAATACCTCTAATGACACCTTTGTACAACCTTCTTATTATTTTTGATAAGTAAGTAGATTTTGATAATTAAATTAATTTTAAGATACGTTTCGTTAGTAGTTTGTACACATATTTGAATAAAAACTTTTTTTCGATATCGACTTTTACATACTTACTAATCCTGTACATCACTAAAATTTCATCGATGTATTTACTCACTGGTGCTGATATCAGATCTTAAAGATCCGATAAATTGAATTTCTTATAACTAACGTTTTATTTGTCAGATTAATACCCTGCCGTAGCTTTACGTTGTTTAGTTATTCGAGAACACATTGCTATGAAAAATATATAATTACTATTTAAAATGACCCAGTAATACACATATACAATCTGTATCAAGCAGGGCCAGCCATATTTCATGTACCTCATCAGTTACTTTTAGTGAGCTGGTACACATCAAAACATTTCTTGATGTCTCGGTCATTGTAGAAGTACATACTTTTGAAAATATTACAAGTTTATCGACATTATGACAACATTAAACAATCAGCTGATTGGAGTAATGAACTCTGTCTGTTACTACCTAAAGTTCACCTCCTTTTCCTCTGCTGTGAAACTAGTATTTTTGTGCCTATTGAAAGCAAATGACGATTAACATTAATAATTATGCTAAAATTTAACAAATTAAAACTACATAATTTTATCAATATTTATGTTATAATTAATTGTACTTGAATTCATTAATAATATTACTGAAAAGAAAATTATAATGACAGTGTATTGACTAACGCAGTAAAGGCGCCATTCTGGCGCTACGCGTGGTTAAATGGATAAGCATTTTTGTGTCTCGGTAACGAAATAATAAATAATTATCAAGTAAAGTGTCTATTTATCATTCCCTGGTTGGTTTAAATTTTCAATCAGAAGTGGGATGATCACAACGCAAGCCTGAAGACAGTAGCCGATAAGCCAGACTATTAAAACTGTGAGTTATCAAAATCTATCTACTCATCTAACTGCCGGTGTTTTGCTATATTTCCCCTAGTTCGTTGTGATTTTGAATTGAGAATGTACAAGATTTTGTAACGTGTGTGGCAGGTGTAATGATTAAAACCAAAGTGTTCTGTGACGTAACGTTTAGTTTTTACAATAACAAATAAGATGAAATAAACGTAATTTCATTGTTACAATACACATAATTATGTGACTGGTGTTGAGTTTTAAAAACAGTAATTGTTTTTGGAAAATGCAACGATACACTTTTAATGAAATAGAATTCAATTGTGACTATTACCTTTAAAATGACTTCAAAGCAAAAGAAAGCGAAGCACTGAGGTGTAGTGTAGCACCCTGATATTCCTGATACTCCTGATTACTTAGAAATGCCATATTATCTTAATAGGTAGTCGAATCGAAACCGAACAGCAAAAAAACGAAAAGTATGTATGCACTCTGAAAGCTTTCACAAACGACTGCGAAAAAGTTATAGGCAAACAACCCTAAGGCGCCGCCTACTAGAACTAGAAGTTGCTCCTGGTACTTTTTAGGGCTTTTAGGGATCGAAAATAATTATTGTGTTGATAATAATTGGGAATTATTGATAGATAAGCTTAGATAAATTTTTGTATTAATAAATGTCAAACATAATCGAATCATGGCTGTCTTAACCACTACGCTACCAAGGACTGGTTTTATTCATCGATATTTGCAAGCGCTCGATGCGTATATTTTTAGCTTTATCCCGTTGCTTTATCAGATCTTAGAAGTTTGCACTTCTTAGATATTTTAGCGTTTCCTAACGCTTAGATAAATTGTTGCATTGTAAAAGTTCAGGTTCATTCAACTCAGGCGGGAATCGAACCATGCAACTTTTGCAATCCGGGCGGCTTTTTTTCAGTGCAGTGCAGTAACTTGCAATGATTTTAGACTAGTAGGTATACATTTATCTGTCCACTTGCAGTGCTAGTTACTACAAACCCCCACATTCTTAAAATAATATTTAAGCATAATTTAGTTAATAATTGTTTTGTCTCTTTTCCTCAAATTCAAAATGACGTTTGTGTGACGTTGACAAAACAATATTTAACTAAATAATGCTTAAATAGTTTTTATGAATAAGGGGGTAATACTTTCCGAAGTCACAGAATACAAACCTAATAGTGCCGATGTCACAGAAAACTACCAAAGTGTAAACTGGCTTAAGCGCTGCGAAACACCACTCACTGGCATTATGTAGGTATTATTTTTACGGTTGTTACTATTAATTTAGTCGATTGGTGATAACATCTTCCATCACACGTAAGTTTTATTTAGTACTTATGTCACAGATGTTTTAAAATGTTATTCTTATTATCATTACATTATTGTAAACAAAAACGAATGTTTTTTTGTATTGAAACTTTGTGTGACACGACATAGTTAAACTTAGTTTACCTAATAAAATTTCATACAAATAGTTAGGATTTCAGGAATGCTTACATTTTATACCGGGCAGTGATGGGCAAAAAGTAATCAGATTAATGATTAAGGATTACGACTACAATTTGTAATCTTCAATCACGATTACAGATTACAGAAATTAATCAAAAATGTAATCATATCGGTGATTAATGATAAATCTGTAATCGTAATCTTGATTACTTTTATGATTGATTAATAAAACCAACAGTCGGAACGTTAAAAAATAAAAGTACTTTATTTTTTTATCAGTCTCATACACTGTGCTTTTAGGATAATTATTTTACGCAAAAAATCTGCTGCAGGGTAATTTTTCTGGTACTCGATACTATCAAACTTAAAAAAAATACTCGATCACGTACGATAAAAGAATTACGTCGTCTCGTATCGTCTCCTTGCGCTCGATTCGTTTGACTGATGCGTTAACGTAATGTAGGTACCTACTCAGCATAACTACCTCGCGCGCGCCTAATTAATAATTTGAACAGTAATAAAAAAATGACTTACCTACTAATTTAAAAATTTGCTAGTTTGGGTAACTTAAGTCTAATTTTCGATCCCTAAAAAGTACCAGGGGCAATTCCTGGTATTGGCGGAGTCACAAGAAAGCATGCGCGTGCGTCTTTTTTCTTAAAGGGTTCTGTAGCTCATTTTATTTATTTAACCGCTTTGATTGACCCGGTATCAGAGTTGGGCGTAATCAACTACTTTTTTAATCAGGTTAATAATCTGATTGAAAATAATCATGATTACTTTTAATCAGATTAAAGTAGTCGTGATTACCTTTAATCAAGATTAAACATATAATCTTTAATCTTGATTTCAGTAGTCAGAAATCTAAATTACATGATTATTCTTAACTAAGTTTATATGAATTATGGTTTAGGAATTAATGAAGTTTGCCATTAATTATCACAATTTGTAGGTATGC
>CAUJAO010000293.1:0-25634 GCA_963082485.1 Eudonia mercurella
TTGTCGTATATTGTGGTCTATAAATAAATCCCGCGCATCCTGCGGCTGCGCTCAATGGCCGTCGCCGAAGGATGCGAAGCCGGCGGTGGCGGCGGAACCTCGCACGAGATTCATTGACATGTCAACAAAGACCCTGATAGTAGAACCAACAACATACACATATATAACGTATTAGAACTTATTCTTCAAACAATTATTAACTATTAATAAATAAACACTGCAGCCCGACATATTATTTTATGACATCCTGATTCGCAACTACTTACATGTAAATTAAAAGAAAATTAAAGTTTAGAATTATAATTTATTTACAACATTTCGAGCCCTTGAAATTGAGGCGGCCTTTTAATCTGAATGAATTTTTTTTGAGAGTTTGCTGATTACCTTAAACGGCATTCACAGCTTCACCGGGCTTGTTTGGGGGGCGGCGAGAAACTTAAAGGGTTGCTCAAGCCGTAAAACGAATCACCTTCGGAGGTTTACTAGAGGGCACGGCATCACGCAATACCCCATGAGACATGACCCCGTGCCCTACTAGATTCTCCAGGGGTTCGGATCGGATTGGAATCTGAATGAAGATCTATAAACTGAACACAGCTCGTATCACAATACGGCTCTGACTAGGTAATTGTTATTCAGATAACTAATAGTAATACGTGTATACTTTTGTACCACGACTTCCCTAACAGACGACGGCAAGTCGAAGTGGTGTTTGTGTAGGTAGTAGTAGTAGTCGGGTCAAGTCCACGGCGCAGGCGCTGCGCCCGCGCACGTCTGCTGACACGTCTCTCAACGTCAGCGGGCTGCATGAGACGTGTGCTTTTGTTTAGCGTTCAACAATTAGCAATTTCCACTTACAAAATAATTAACCGTAAGTTATCAGTAAAATACAGAATAATTAGACATAATATTTAATATAGATAATAATTATATCCCTCTGATAGACTTGAAGACTTAAAATTGCAAACGATAAAAACTTAATTTTGCGACCTGTTGTGATGTGAAAAATGTTATCTACATGCGATGCCTCAGTTTATTCATTTGGCTCTGTGTTTGTCCAGACCAGCGTGGTTTTGTTCGGCAGCTAATTATTTCGTTAGGCGTCGCTATCGTCTGCGAGGGTATCGATAAACTACATATTCATCTTTGATCCCTTCTCTTGACCTTTTACTTCTAAAGACATATAACTTAGAACGATAACAAAATTGTCACAAACACAAACAAGCAACAAAAATATATATTTTTTTAAACTTAAATAATTACTTAATATTATTTATTTACTTTAGAAAACTAGTCACTGGCTAAAATGAAAGCTAGCCACAAAACCAGGAATTAAACATTAGCAAATTAATATTTAGTAAGGATAATTAGGAAACGGAAATAATTATTTACATATAATTTAACGCAAATATTGTTGCGAACAAATTACAATTTGAAAAAAAGACAAAGTTCTGAAAAAAAGTCCACGAGCGGGATTCGAACCCGCACTCCATTACATGCCGGGTCAAGTGCACTGCCAACTATGGTATCGCGGCTCAATCCAACCCGCCGAAATCTTTTCTTCTCTTTTTTCAAAATGGAAACTTCCAAACGTAGTATGATTGCGCTGCTTAGGAAGGAAAACACAAGAGATGGGCCCTTAACAGTTAACAAACATCGTTATCTTCGCTATCTGTAATCTGAGTCTGGGATCTGTGATGGCGGCCTTCCTGAGGGCGCGACTGCCCGCGTGCGTCATCGCGCCCGTTATTTGGGCGTTATCGCCGAGATCCTTTATCGGGCGGGCGGCGCGCGGCGGCGGGCGGCGGCGGGCGGCTAAGGACTTAGGGCACAGTTAGGGAGAGTTTCCACTGAGACACAAAATAAGAATGTAAGCTTAATACATACCGCGCTAGAGCAACGTACACCGAGACCCGTTGCACGGACGCGGATCTTGCAATGAGCAGCACGGAACAGTCAGCGCAGCTGTTGCGAGATGATATGTCCGTAAAATGTATGTATGCGCTGTTCGAGCGCGTTTGTATGAAGCTTCTGCAGTCTCCTTATTTTGTGACTGTAAGGCGAAGTCACGGATCTGTAAAGCGGAGATGATCGCACCGCTATAGTCCGCTCCTCTACGTCGCGCGTCGCTCCGCACTATAATACTCCCCGTGCCATACAATTTGATAAAATTCTGCCCGTCCCCGCTGTCTGTTCTCATAAAAGCATAGCGGAAGCGAGATGTGGATTTCTACCAATGCGATTGATCGTTTTCTATTCCTATTTGTATCTCCTCTCTACTCCCCGCCATCACTGGAAACGCACCCTTACAGCGGAACATTCAAACCGCATAATATTCAGATAGAACAATCCAAATGGGTGAGTCCGAAACCATTGAATATATTTTCAAATTTTCTCAAACATATATACCTACACATTAAAAAGATTATTCGAATAAATTTCAAGCGATTATTTTAAAAGATTAAACCAGATTTGCGGTAAGTACAATGGCTTACCTTTTAAATTGACGATATCGTTCCTTAGAAAAAATCCATATTTCTTTTATTTAGTTTTGAACTTTCCGATTCTGACCTTTGGATGGTTTGCACATCCTTTAGAAATCATTGTTTATTTTGCGGTTTTTATATTCATCCCCCTTTAGTGCACTTATTACACTTTAGATCTCTTACATTCTGTACTTGCACGAAAGCATGGGAGAGCGCATGGGACGGGAGCCCTTGCCGAGTTTCTTGCGGGTTCTTCTCGGTACAAGGTCTCCACCGTAGGGTTAACAAAGTCATGGCTTTGAATTGACGTTCAAAAAACACTTGTAAAAGTTCATTTTGAATAAATAAAATGTTTTTTTTGAATTGGTAAAGACGAGGAATGAGTTAGAGAAGGACGAGGAGGGGGTGAGTGATCACTGTGCAGCCGTGGGCAGGGCGGGCGCTGCTGCACTTACCCAACTAACCATCAATTTGTCCTGAAATGATTTTATTTTCATTTCATTTCAATATAATAATGTTGATATTCTGCAACATAAGTATATAAAATCTTAGATACCTTACTTGGACAGTGTGAATGTCTAATGATTGTTACATTATTAACCAATTAATCAATATGAATGAGTAAATCAGACATGAACTACTAATTATTGTCAGACATAATGAATGGTTCCCTCGTAAACTGTTGCCTTTCCGGGTGACGCGATAAGGAGAGCCTTCTAGAAATACCTCTTGTCGTGTGATAACGACTCATTGACTTGTAAATATGTCACTTGGAAATTCATCATAAGTATTGGAAGTTTTATCTTTGGACGACCTCCGTAGCCGAGTGGTTTGAACGCCGGACTTTGGGCGGCGCTAACTCTGAGGTCCCGGGATCGATTCCCGGTCGGGCCAATGTCGAAAACGAACTTTTCTATATTGTGTCGGGTCTGCGTGGTTGTGGTACCGTCGTTGTTTCTGATTTCCATAAAACGAGTGCTTTAGCTACTTACCTTGCTTGGGATCAAAACAATGCATGTGATGTTGTCTATATTTTTTAAATTTAATAAAATTAAAGGGGTACGTACAAATAGTAATAATGATAATAAAACACCATAAAATATGTGAGTTGTGTGACATGGCAATTTATCAACACGAATAAATAGCAAACAACTCCGTCTGCCGATCAACCGAAAGCACCGAATGGGCCAATTTAATCAATTTCGTCTCGGAAACCTGAACTGAGGGAAGCCTAGAAATGCAGACATTTATTTTCGTGGCAAGTCATTAGGGTTTTTGATGCAAAGTTCTCATGTTATGTTGATGTATGAATATGTGTTTTGGAAGAGTTACATTTTTGGAAGATACTTGTCCCTAATAGTTACGTCACATATGAATTACCTACCATTTAATCTCCAAAACATCAGAGGGACAGCCGGCGTCAGTATATAGAAGAACAGAACAAATAATAGTTACAAAAAGGCATGATTCGTTTTTATATGTTTGAATAATAGAGTTATATTATTTTCTAAAGTTTACGCGACCACTACACATTGAAATTAAACAACTTTTAAGGATTTACTTACGTTTATTTTACACATTAGGTACTTTATAATGTTTATCCTGACGTTTCGAACCCTTTGCAGGGTCCGTGGTCACAGGGAGATTGAGGTGTTGGTCGTCTCATAATTAGTTAGTAGCATGTATACCCTCATTTAAATTTAATATCAGGTGCAGTTCGTTTTACGCAGAAAGAGCTTACAGTATCTTTTGGTGTGGCAGTATGGTGTTGGTGCTGGGATTTAATATTTTGCCTTGTACAGGATAAACATTAAAAGTAATGTGTAAAATAAACGCGAGTAGATCCGTAAAAGTTGTTTCATTTCAATGATAGAGTTATTTTTGTAAATATTTAGCGAGCGCGCGATGCGATGCGTGGCGTGTGGGAGTGCGGGCACAATATAAGGAGAGCCAGAAGTTAAGCTTCATACAAACGCGTTCGAGCAACGCACACATCGACAGACACTCTCACGGATACGGACCTCGGAACCATAGTAGAATGAAACAAGTAGGCCGACTCGGCCCCCGAGCAAGCGATAATCACCTAAACTTGTAGGGCTGTCGCTTTTAATTAGAATGAGGTAGGTATCTACATATAAAATAAGAACATACTTAGAAATATGAATTCATGGATTCCAGAGAACCCCCGACCTACCTAAACGTAGTTTGTTAACTGTACAACACAACAACTTACAATAGGTAAGTAGGTACGGTCAACAGCACATCACGGTAAACACTTGCAGTTCGATATTAGTACTTATGCCCACAACATAAGAGCGGTACGAAGTCCAAAGTGTTTAGTCTGACTGTACCTAATTAGTCCCTTGTTTTCACGGTAGGGTGTACCGTGTAATCTAATAAATTAAACTTACAAATCCTTAGGTACATGTATTTACCTCTCTAATCCACGAAATCTAAAGCATAACTTAACTCTTTCGGTACCTAGTAAATAACTAACACAAAATAATGTAATTAGGTTATGCAGGAGGTACTCACCGTTCTTGTTCGGTAGGTAAGGTAAAGGACAATTCTGGATTTGACAAGCTGCTATTTAGACATCCGTAAACACTGCAATATCTCCTGAATTTTTTTGTAGCCATCGTTGACTTACGTTTCACAAATCTAATATATAAAATTCTCGCGTCACAGTTTTCGTTGCCATACTCCTCCGAAACGGCTTGACCGATTTTGATGAAATTTTTTGTGCTTATCTATGAGAATCGGCCAACATCTATTTTTCATCCCCCTAAATGTTAGGGGTAGTCCACCCCTAATTTTTTATTTTATTTTTTATGGCAAAACAACGTTTGCCGGGCCATCCGGTATCTATGAGAATCGGCCAACATCTATTTTTCATCCCCCTAAATGTTATGGGTAGTCCACCCCTAAATTTTTTTTTATTTTTTATGGCAAAACAACGTTTGCCGGGTCATCCGGTATCTATGAGAATCGGCCAACATCTATTTTTCATCCCCCTAAATGTTAGGGGTAGTCCACCCCTAAATTTTTTTTAAATTTTTTATGGCAAAACGACGTATGCCGGGTCAGCTAGTTATATATAAATCTCTTTGTATATAACCTACGAGCGGCAGCGGCGCGGCGGGCGCAGCGACGAAACAAGCAGGCGCGCGCGGCATTACGTGGCTCAGTCGCGACTGGCGCAGCATTATTAGCAATAAACTTTGTCAGTGTGTGCGTGCGACGATGCGTACGGACGGGTTGGCTCGGCTGCGCTCACATACAAGCCGCGCTCGGTGCGTATGTATGAAGATGGCCTACTTGGTTCATTCTACTATGTCGGAACTGCTCGGCACAGTCCGAGCAGACAGCAGAGTGAACGAGAGTGCGGCAACAGTGCCGTGACCTTGAATCGACGTACCGAGCTATATCTACTGGCTAGGGTTGAGCCACACATAGTTAATTTATTATTGTGTGAATTTGGGTGTCTTTTATATTATAAATGAAACACAATTTAGGTGTACACTATATAATACTTATATCATTATAATGTACAATCGTAATCAAATATTAATTTACAAATTGGACACAGCAAAAATATTAACGCTCACTGACATACTTGTTATTCTCCGTTACTACAACAACATACGCTGCCCGCGTCCGCGTCCGTCGTCGCGTACTCCTTTCGCGTGCTTTTTTATGTGTGCTAATGTAGGTGAACTACGAGCTTGTGTGCGTGCGTTTGGGCGCGCTTGTATGAAGTAGTCGCACTCTCGTGCACTCTGGTCCGAGCGCGGCTGTCGCGAGATTCCGTGTCCGTGATAGGTTGTCTATGCGTCTGCGTTGCTCGAGCGCCTCTGCATGAAGCTTAACTTCTGCAGTCTCCTTATTTTGTGGTGTGGGTGTGTGGTGTGTGGCGCTGCCGTTTGTTTACTAGTTTTTATGAGATGTTCGCCGCCCGCTACAGATTACCTACATATAGTTACTACAGACTTCGGACGTTTTGATAGCGATGTGTCGTGTCGCAGCGGCGGCGGGCGCTGGCTCTACGACGCCAATTAGTGACGCCATAAGCACTTACATCTCTACTTAGCAATTAAATAAAAACTAACTAATTAGGTGTTATTTGCTTAACTGACAGAGTTTAGCCAACATCCAATTAATACATAGGCGCTACATTCTACGTACAGTGAAATAACAATACCATAAACACTATAGAAATTAGAAACTTTATAATTGTGTACCAAAAGAATTATCATCATCATCAGCCTACACACGTCCACTGCTGGGCATAGGCCTCTCCTTGTGCACGCCACCGACCACGATTCATCCAGCTATTGCCAGCCACCCTGCGAAGATCGTCGCTCCGCCTAGTCTGTTGGGAGTTGATGGGATACAATTTTTGGAGCTAGCGGTACAAACACAGATTAGGCAATAGTTACTTCGTACTAAGCCTATGGCGTGCTTCCTACACTAAACAATTATAGGTTACCATGATTATATTTTTTCTCTTTGATAGATTTTCTCCAGTTATTACGACTTAGTACCGCTAGCTCCAAAAATTGTATTCCATCAACTCCAAATTTATTTCGATGTAGGTATAAATTTTCTATCGTAAAGGTCTTAAAATGTAGAGTTGTGCATGCACGTCGGACCTACATTTTTAGTTTTTACCCATTGTCGTGAAATTTTTAGCTATCGACTTACAAATGAATAAGGTCCAAGTCTGTTGCTAAACATAAGTAGTTACATACCTATTGTATGCCTTGAAAATTTATGATGGTAGGTTTCCTGAGTAGAAAGAAACCCGGCTCGTGGTAGACCTGATTTATCGCGCAGGGGCAGCGGGGGCGGGGGCGGAGGACGGGTCGGGCTCGCGATTACGGCGCCAGCGCAGTGCGTTGCGTAAACCAAAAACAGCTGGTTAGACTTTTTTACATTTTGAAACTTGAAAATTATAATAAAGTTACTAGTCAATGTTGCAAGTGTTCTTTGGACTGTGAGGGTAGTGACGTAATACCGTTTGCTTGCAGTGTAAACCACAAAGAACTAGAAAATTTAACGAGTCTTCTGGGGCATCGGTAGCTCAGCGGTCAGAGCTACTACAGACCGGTTATCCAAAGGTCGTGAGTTCGATTCCCATTCAAGCCTCCTCAGGCTGGTTAATTTTTTCTAGTACAATTTTATCTTGTAACTAGTCAATGACGAGTTGGACTTATTTTTGAAGGATTGGTCCCAGAAAGCTACAGACCGCGAATATTAGAAAAAAGAAAGGAGGCTTTTGTCATGCAATCGGACGATATAGGCTGAAAATAAATAATAACTACTTAGTGACTTTATGACTGACACAATGACTTCAAAGGCAAAACTGTTACCTCACGGCATAAGCAAGCGTGCGCGTGAGCATGTAATTAGGAAGATACCTGTATGTGGGTTTTAGATCGGTCCGTTCTTTAAAGTCAGATATAATATCGCCACTCACCTTGCATATCTTGCATACTGGATCAGACCAAATGTGGCATTTTGTTGATAATTGTATAACATGACGATAATTATCAGGGTATCGCCTTACTGGGTATTACGATTCTACGATATGACAGAGATACGACGCGAATTTCAAATTTTCAGACATCTTATCACATGTCTACTGATACTTAACGCGAATTAACATGACTTGTTCAACAATACACAGAGAAGAATACGCGCCTCGGTTTGTTTACGATCAAGGACTAATAAGAGTGACAGGTTCCACCCTTCACTCAACTTCCTACCATTTCTGCGTCCGAGTTGCATGCAGCAGGTGCAGCTGTAAAAATAGTCAGTAAAAGTGCAGCGTAGCGTCGTTTCATAAAAAAAGAAACATAACCCTGTAAGAATTGTCTCTGTTTCCCGAAAACCATTTGTATTGATGCAATGTAGAGCTGTAATTGCTCCTACGAAGAAGTCAACTTTTTACGATGAAAAATTATTTTAATCGAATGTACGATTAATTGACATACCTACATGTCAGAGTCGCCACGTAATCATCAAGAGATCTGCGTAATACAGCAACATACACAATACAAAGTTGTGTTACATCATTAAGTCAAATGCGCATGCGCACCGTGATGCGGCGGCGCGCCCACCTGCGCGATTTTAACTCATTTAGTCCTATTTATTGAGATAATACATTTCTTGCTCTTCATACCTGGTCAGAAGGTGGTAACGACGATCAGCTAACTTGCATGACTACCAGCTGTTGTTTTTTGTTTTATTATATTCTGAATTCTTCAGTCCTAATTAATATTTAATTAGACTTTTTTGTTCGAACCTAGGCATTTCATATCATTTCACGTATTCTGGTTCAGGGGGACGATTTCGGTGACTAACGCTCACGCTATGATATCAATTACGAGTGCTGCTTTTTCTCTTACTTAAGGACACTGGTAACTTATTTTTGACACGGAAAGTTCTCGAACTGTAAGTATCGTAATAATCAAATAGCAAATAATGCGAAAAAGATTTAATGCCCCCCAGTTCCAACACAGTGAGCATCGGCAGTGGCAAAAGTGGATACTTTTAATGTTATTACAAGATAAATAGACTTATAGTATCAACAGCTAAGACTATGCCAAGCGCTATCGTCGTAATCAGTGATATATGACTTTCGATTTATTTCACTTTAATCTCTCTGTTTGTGATGCTGCTCACACACGTTGTCTTGCCTCAGGTATCGCTTTACGTACATTTGTAAATGTAGCGCCACCTAACGACGTAATACACATGTTCCTCTCTTGCATTACAAGCCAGCGTTTGCGCAGCAAATGTCGTGGTATGGTTATCACATTTTTATTATTTGCCTTTGATAAACTATCTCGCTAATAATTCTGTGGAAAATATAATGAACGAAAGGTCAACATGTTGATGTTATTACATTATCTTAGCGATACGCTCGCAAATGGCTGAGAAAAAGATACAAGAGGTTATCGCGACCGCTCCACTTTTGTCTCAATTTTTATTGTGGCACAATAACTATTGAACGTTGAGAGTTTTTCGTATGATATATCCTCAAACCAATTACCTACATAGTAGCGTGGTGAGGCAAGGATACTTAAGAAATTGAAACGGTTCTAGCTCGAGATATGTACCTATACATAAATTAATTTTCTAAAGCTTCGTCAATACAAGTTAGCTGGATATTATGGTAATATTCTCGGTTTATTATACAAAGTACTCAAGTATAAATTATAAAGAGTCTGAGCGTTTTGGATTCTCATCGTATGATAATAGTCATTTCATTAACAAAGCAGGGTGGTTTTATTGCAAATACCACTTGTTTGGACAGCTGTGTGTATTTATAAAGGCTTTGAACACAATATTATATTGTCTCTTTGAGACATTTGCTGCTTGCGTTCAAACCAATACACATTTCCTAGTGCGAAAAGACTTAGCTAGAGACTGTAAAAAGTATATTTTTCATGTATTTGTTTATAATTACCAGATATATTTCGACTTAAAATTTCTCTTCCCTTTCATAAGTTAATTCTTGTTGTAGTTAGGTTCCTTTGGTCTCATATGTTGATAGCAAAAACGTAATAATGTATAAGTGTACAACTTCGTTTCCTGACGATCATGGCTAGCCAGGTCACTTATTAAAGACCGCTTCCATTTGTTTCAGAGATTTGTGAGCGATGTCGACGGCGGTACAAAGCGCTGCCCTGGAGGCGCGCCTCAACGGGCACGCGAACCTGGACGGCTGCCCCAACGGCCGCCGCCACGCGCTGAACGGCCACGGCCACGACCACAGCAACGGGCTCGAGGGCGCCGACCCGTTCCTGCCGCCGCCGCTGCAGCTCGACGACCAGGCGCGCGCCAAGAAGGTCAGCTTCATCACATAGTTCACCCCCACTCGTATCCACGACCCAAAATATTTTTAATTTTTAAAAATATCTTTCGATTATGAAAAAAAGACAAAGTGTTGCAAAAAATCCACGAGCGGGATTCGAACCTGCACCCCATGACAAGCGGGGTCAGGAGCACTACCAACTATGCTATCATGGCTCAATCCAAGTCGCCAAAAGTAATCAACATTTTCTACTCTTACGTTTAAGCGCAGTGGCTTCATCTCACCTGATGTTAGATAAAGCCAATGGTGGAAGCGCTATTCACCCGGAAACCTCAACTACTGACGCACTGGCTAACTTATCCCATCATTTACGCCTACTACGTCTTTAAAGGCACTCTCGGGTTGTTCCGCTCTCGATTCGATCGAAACGCCTCGGAAAATCTAATAGAGGAAGGTGACACGTTTGTGTGAGAAGAGAGAAGAGATAGCCTTCTAGAAACCCTCTGAGGATGTTTGGATCGCACCGCTTGAGGAACACAAAAAGTTCACAAAAATCTTTTCAATTAACCCTCCTTCTGACGCAGTCGGGTAAAAAGCCACACACTTCACATGCAAACTACATTCATTTTTACATAAATTATACGTGGATACATTTTGTTGTGCGCAAAGGATGAATCAGTCGAGGTGGATAAAGAGCTACGAGCGGGATCTTCTGATAAACTGGGTCAGACTCTCTACCAATTTGCCTATAGAGTATCGACTACACTTCAAGGGTCAGATGGTTAGTGCCAGTTGGTAGGATGCCTAACCCATTTGATCAAGGTGTGGGTACTGCGGCTTCAATTGAAAACATTTTCAACATCTTTTCAAACATTTAAAACGAGGTTTTTGGGAAATCAATTGGTTTTACAAAAAAGTCAATAATAGGTAGACAGAAGAAAGATTAGCTGGATAAATACTTTAAGTTATATGAATTCAAAAATGCTAAGGTATCTGATGTCAATAATTTTTTTAGTGTTCGCAATGAGGAGTTCCTGTCTCCGCCGCACAAGGCTCGCTTCCTGGCGGTGGCATTCCGTCCGCTACCGTTTAAGAAATGCAGAAAAATAATGATATCAGGGTTGTAGTGGTCAATACTAATATAAACACAATGTCACTGGTCTTATGACTCATTTTTAATTCAGAGATAAAAAAAATACTAGTTTTATAAATAAATAAATAGACATATCCCAGGTCTAAAGGATCGTTCAAAAAACCTTGAAAACCTTAAAAAACTATAAAGCTCCATTTTTTTTTCCATAATTTCACCTTATCATAGAAAATATTCCAAAGAGAAAATATATCAGTTTCCTATTTCTTCTCTTCCAATGAAGTATATTGAGTTGTATTGCGTTGCGATTGATTACTAAAAGGTTTATAAGTCTATACAATAAATTATAATTTCCCTTTACAAAGTAGATCGATCAGTTTTTCTATAAATACTGGTGCCAGACGAGCGCCGCCGCCGCTCACTCACATGCAGATTCGCCGCTTGACCAGTAAAAATAGCTGCGGCGCGCGTCACCACTGGAAAAATTAACTTCTGATGATCACTCCTTGATTATTTAAAAGCAAACGATCAACTACTGAACTTCGTTATCATTCATTTATGTAGAAAGGCGGAGAAAGTTGGATGGACGATCTTGACGGTTACAAGAGAGATTGATGGTAGACCCCAACTAGAGCCCGACCTAGAAATATTGGGAGAGGCCTTTGCTTAACCAAAGCACCTGCACATCATCACCTAACACCAGGGTACCTAGGGAGAGTTTAACTCACACTAGACACGCTGGTGAGATCAAGGCGCTGGCTGTGCTTACCCGTAAATATTTTTTTTTAAAAACCTATCCGAAACTGTCTTCTTCGATAAATGTTTAACCATATGCTATAATATACAGGGTGGGAAGGAGTATACCGACAGATTTTAACCATGGATTCCTGGTGGTGTTACGAGTAAATAATGTTATATTAACACGGGTCCAAAACTGCCTTATTAACTTACTTGATTTCTGGAACAAAAAATAATTATCGATAGTACTTCCTTGTGAACGACGCCTTAGTCAAAAGAGTGATTGCTACCTCAATTAGACAACATTTTTTTATTCCATTTATCTCAATACGTAAAGAAAACTTTTTACTGTTTAAACTCAACTTTTAATAAAAACTTATTCGTACTTAAAATGTACTTGTGTGTGTGATTACGTCATATTTAAAGGCGTGTTACCCTTGAGATTTTTCAACTTGTGAATTACTTAAATAATTTAACATCTCGAAAATTAGGCTTTACCGAGCCATATTTGTATTACTTTTTTTTGTCCAAATAGGCACTTGAATCGTTGGTTTCAATCTGTCGGTATATACTCCTTCCCACCCTGTATATAAAGTTTTGGACAGGTTAATGTGCACGCGCAGGCGTCTGTACAAACAAATACGAGTAGGACAATGAAAGTACAGTGCGATGACTCTAAATTTTAGATTAATATTATTTGAATATTTACACCTAGTTTTGACGTCAATAAGTGTTTGTGAAGGCTTAAATATTCTCCCGTTTTTGCAACATTTTTCATTGCTGCTTCACTCCTTTAGTCATAGCGTGATGTAATATAGCCTATTAGCCTTCCTCAATAAATTGACTATTCAACACAAACATAATTTTCAATTCGAACCAGTACTTCCTGAGATTGGCGCGTTCAATCAAACAAACAAACTCTTCAGCTTTATAATATTAGTATAGATAAATGATTTGATATTTAAAGAAAATCACAGGCAAATAGTTATTTTAGATTCGCTCCTGATCTCTGATATAGAAGAGACCGCTCACCCAAGTGTACGTACGTACGGTGTACGTACACCGGCCTTCGTGTAGCTGGTTGTTTGAACAACATATTTTATTATAAAAAGTAGGAGTTTGGACCGCGGCGCGCGTGTTCAGACGCTCGTCGCCAAGCCTAACACTTGTAAGTTAATACTGTTTACACACGTTAACTCTATTTTTAATAATTTAAGTTTCACGGTAAGTGAATTTGTAATGCTAATGAGAAATTAAATATGCTCTGCCTATAAGAAAAATAAGCATTTCAACGTCAAAATATTATTTGCTTTAAGTGTTATTTTTTTTAAGTTGAAGTAGTTAACCTTCTGACAAAAAGCCAATTCAGTACAATTATATTAATTTTTTTTAATTTTTTTTTTATTAGGTGCTTGAAAAATACTTTTATGTAAATCTTTATAAGTTTGAGCGAGTTTAGCTTCTTAGTTCTTAAATTATTAGATATATTAGTAGCTGATTTTATGTTCTTATAGTAGTATTACAGATTGTTGAATCGTTGATTTACTGTAAATAATACCTAAGAAGCTAGTCCCGAGACCCAATCTCAAAATGGCCAGCTGGAACAGAGTAATCAGAGCGCCGCGCCGTGACCCCTGGCCTGTCATCGCTGGACCAAATAATTTCTTTAATTAATTGCTTCCAATAATTGCCGTAACATTTGCAAAGTAATTGATTCGACGCCAGCGGTGACTCCAGATAAGGGTTTTGTAAACATATTAACACTTCTACAGGTCATTTTGAGAGCAGTTGCACTTAACAGAAAAGGAAATTCATTTCAAATCTGAGTGCCAACTGTAAATGCTTACATACTTACTACCTTTTTTTTGTTAAATAAATAAAAAAAAAACTAAGTTAGTTTTGCTGTATTAATAATAATTAATAAAAAATATTCGAAGTATTTTTTAAGTTCTGTCGTCTAGTCTTTTTTTTTATGTAATCAATAACCCTGCAAGCTTCGAAATCTTGAATTAATTAATTCGACCCGCCATCATTGCTTGTAACGAGCGTACAATGGACCTTGCCGGCGCACAGCCGACGTCCGCGCGTCACGCGTCATGTGATACATGTTACACATACGAGTTTATGTAAAGCACATGATACGGGCACATAGGCACATATTAGTATACGGTACGGCCTTATACCACCTGTTAGCTAGGCTGTGAGCGACCGCGAGCGACCGAGACAAATCTTAACACTCCATACTTGTATCATTAATTCAATAGAAATTATAAAAAAATACCTTTTGAATCTATATTTATATTTTTTTGTTATATTTTCCTTAAAGGGCTGATTAATATACAAACGGAGATAAACATAGTCATAAAAAGATATAAAAACGTCTGTATCAGACAAGAGATTTAATGTTGGACAAAAGAAATATCGCTTGTAACTATTATTATTAATCAATTGAAACTGTTCAAGATTTAAGTCTGAACGACAACTGCATGATTGGCGCAAGTGGCGCGGCCGGCCGTGCCGCCAATTCGCGGGTCACAGGCTAATTGCCGCACAGTTTGATTGGCTGCTAGCCGCTGTCGACGACGACGAATACTCCAAAATAGTTAATATTCGATATCTAGTAAATGATTTCATCTAATAGGAACCGATAGGAGAGTAGTTTCCTCACATATATGCAGTTACGCAAGCCTGCCCACTGACGCTCGGCTAATGGTCGTCGTCGGTACGAGCTAGCGCGACCTCGCGATAGCCCCGCAGGCTCGGCGTAGCTGGTGCGTCGGAACCTTACTAGATAAAACATAGAATTAGTAATGACCTTTCTCTGATTATTATATTTATAATCAACATTATAATTTATACTATAGATACGAGTTCCACGTGTATAAGGTACAAATCCATCAACACCGTTGCAGGTTGGTGTAGAGACAACCACATGAGTCTTAACACGTCCCCTGTCCCATACAAAAATGCAAAATTCACCGACACGTCCAATAGGGTTTTTTGAATAATTTGTTTTTTTATAGTCATAGGGTAGCCCTAGTAGTAATATAATCTAAAAAAAATAACTAAAAGTAGGCTTTATTTCCCTGAAACACATATGGTTCATGAGCGTAGAGAGACATTTTTGCTCCTGCACGTTCATGAACCACATGTGGTTCAGGGAATATTTTTTTATATTTATGAGTTTTTCATAAGTATTTATTTTATTAATTACTTTACTATTATTATTTATGTATTTTCACGATATTTACGAACTTGTGCACATTTGATTATCTGTGGAATATTTTCCATAGATAATAGATTATAGATATGTTGTCAAATAGATTGTCATTGTCATATTTATGACATCTGTTCATGAAATTGTTTCAAGGTTATATTGTACGTGTTTTTTGTTGTTCAAAATGCCGCGAAGATTATCAACTGAGCACTTGCGTCGAATACTGGAAGAAAGTGACTTTGAATTGAGTACCGATGACACGGATTCGAACGGCGGCGATAGCGATGTACAAGACGAGCCAGATTCTGATATTTCGGATCAAGAACCGAGTATTTATGCAGATGACGATATCGATGATCCGGATTTTGAACCAGGTGAGATTTCCCGCTCAAACATTGTAACCGATGACATTGGTAGTGATTCACCAGCTGATAATTTATCCGATATCGCCATAAATTCACCTCGGCCACAAACGAGCAGAAGGCGGACTGCTGGTGAGATCATGCGGCTTACTCTGCAAGAAATAAATGATATAGATAGAGAAAATGGCTGGAGTCAGGACATCTTACCACTGTCACGTCAACCTTATAATAACAGCCCAACTATTCATATCCAAGGTGAACTATCTGTTGTTTCCATTTATCGACGTATATTGACCGACGAAGTGTTAGATCTTATGGTCACTCAAACAAATCTGTACGCTTCTCAACTGAAACAGAACGTCAACATATCAGTTCATAGTCGCATGAATCGTTGGACAGACATTACACGCGAAGAAATGTTGAAATTTATTGCCTTGTACATGTTGATGGGTATTGTGAAATTTCCGACGATTGAATCGTGTTGGAAATTAGACTCTATTTACCACCATCCAATATTTCACAATGTAAACATGTCGTATAATCGCTTCTCATCAATATTACGTTGCTGGCACTTTGTTGATAATGAGGCTCCGAGGGATCAAAACGAACGTCTGTACAAAATAAAACCACTTTTGAACCTTGTTATCAACAACTGGAAGAACTTACTGACACCTAATGAATGTATCGTCATTGACGAGTCGATGATGCCATTTAGAGGGAGGATATCTTTCCGTCAGTACAACCCATCAAAAGCTCACAAATACGGCTTGAAAATCTATAAACTTTGCACAGAAGATGGTTTTGTCTGGAACTATGACATTTACATAGGTCGCGACCCCGAGATCGCTGATTTGGATAAGCCGGGAAGTGTCGTAGTTCAGTTATGTGATGGTCTTCTAGAAGCTGGACGGATAATTGTGTGCGACAACTACTACAATACCGTTGGATTAGCAAAATATTTGCTGCAGCATAAGACAGACTTATGCGGCACTTTGCGAGTAAATAGAAAAGAACTTCCATGGGCAATAAGATCGAAAAAAATAGGACCTAAAAAGGTGAAGTAGTTGCTCGACAGAAGGACAATGTAACAGTGATGAAATGGAGAGACAAACGCGACGTTGCAATGATTTCTACATGCCATGACGCTACTATGCGAATGTCTTCGGGATATCGGCCAATTTTGAAGCCGGAAGCCGTGCTCTATTACAATGAGCGAAAAAAAGGCATAGATGTATCTGACCAGCTTTCAAGTTATTATGACCCAAAAAGAAAGTCTCTGGCATGGTACAAAAAGATCGCATTAGATATTTTGATATGTGCTTCAATAACAAACGCCACGCTTATGTATCACAAACTACATTTTATATTTTTCAACAATTTGTCTTTTTAGAGTTCCGTACCCAAAGGGTAAAAAGGGACCCTATTACTAAGACTCCGCCGTCCGTCCGTGTCTGTCTGTCTGTCTGTCTGTCTGTCTGTCTGTCTGTCTGTCTGTTTGTCTGTTTGTCTGTCTGTCGGTCTGTCGATCTGTCGGTCTGTCCGTCTGTCCGTCTGTCCGTCTGTCCGTCTGTCCGTCTGTCCGTCTGTCCGTCTGTCCGTCTGTCCGTCTGTCCGTCTGTCCGTCTGTCCGTCTGTCCGTCTGTCCGTCTGTCACCAGGCTGTATCTCATGAACCGTGATAGTTAGACAGTTGAAATGTTCACAGATGATGTAATTCTGTTGCTGCTATAACAACAAATACTAAAAAACAGAATAAAATAAATATTTGAGAGGGCTTCCATACAACAAACGTGTTTCTTTTTTGCTGGATTTTGCTCGATATTGATAACGACAACAGGTAGACGCTTGAAATATTCACAGGATATTGAATATTGACTTATATTATGCACTTCAAAAATTAATAATGAAATTAAAATAAAATTAATATTTAAGGGGGGTTCTTATACAACAAACATGATTTTTTTCCTATTTTTTTCTCGGTCTTAATAACGATAACAATATTTTTATAGATAATGGTACGGAACCCTTCGTGCGCAAGTCCGGCTCGCACTTGGACGGTTTTTCAAATTGTAATTTGTTCGTAACAATATTTACGTAAAATTATATGTAAATAATCATCAATACCCCAAACCACAAATTAACTACTAATTATTAATGCAATCAAACTTAACCAAACTACTCAATTGGCAATAATTGGGTACTTAACTACATTAGTTAATGTATTCTAAATATCGTTGTAAGAACAGTTAATGTGCAACAAGTGAAATGAAATTAAGAGAAAACGGAGGTAATGTTCGTAACTATCCACAAACTTTTGCCCGCAAATCAAATTTAAAATTATGTATTGGAAATATAAGTATTGGGTAACTTCGATAATATTGATGATGATATAGTATACAAATGATAACGCCATTTGTAGAAATATTTTGTCACATCCTAGTATAAGACTTGATTGAGTGGAAGATTCGCGATTCGCGACTATCAGTGGAATCATGTGCGTGCGATTTAACATTCGCGTCGTCGCTCGTTGGCGTTTCTTCTGTGATTACGATAGCATACGTTTTAGACATTAGAAATGACAGAACTTACGAGAGCTAGAAGAAAGGAGTACCTAGGAATTTCACTTCCAATAAAACACTTTTTTTACAATTAGTCTATCGCACATATTTTTATTACAGTGTTCAACTACTTGTCTTTACGACGTGCTGTAAATTATCTTGAATGTAAATATTTGTCTAATTAATACGATGGAAAGTAGTCGATGCAGTATCGGTACCACCACTATCACTTATTATGAACACTTAAACAGTGAAAACACGGCGTGTGTACATACCCCCGTGTGTACGTACACGGCGGGGGCGTGCCACTTCACAAACAACACGTAATGCGCATGGCCCACGACCCCACGACCCCACGCCTGCGATGGTATCGGCCGTCGGCTGACAGACAGGTTCACTATAGCTACAGATCATCATGACAGGTTCACGGCGGACGCTCCCGAAAAACACTCATTAATAAACCTACCGTCAAAACTGATAAATAAATCACATTTCATTCTGTTTTCTTGAACGGCTGTGTTCTTGAAGGGTAGTGGCACCTAGTGCTCGACAGGAACCAGAGTTCGATATTTATATCCTTTAATCATTATAGTTAGGGAATAACTGATATTAGTCTTCAGTCAAACCTAATAGCGACCCGACCACCTCCTTCCTCGCTGTCATCTCATAATATTTTAATAAAAATCTAATGTTATTTTTTGGCGACGAAAACTCTGCCGAACATTGGGTTATAGTGTCGGATACTGGCGGGCGCCATTACCCAACATAATATACAAGTATAATTGAAAGGATTTTTTCAAAGTCGTCGACCTCTACTATGACTTCTCTTCTTGCGTCGAGAAATTTTGTTATATTTTGAATGTAAAAAGAAAAACATTTTATTAATTGTTTTACCAATATCTTTGATGGAGGAACGGGTATGGTAATGATTTATTGGAGATGCCCATGTCCAGTAGTGGTCTGTAGACTGAGAATGATGACGATGATGATACTTTTACGAGTTCTCCAACCTAGAAAAAAGCTATTCAAAGTAGTCCTTGATTTATGGAACCCTAAACCCCAAACAGCTACCTAAATAAATATTATACTAGAAGTCAGATAAGGAGTTATTAGCCTTTGCCGTGTAAATAGAAAGATATGATAAAAACTATTACGGAATTAATTCTGCATTTACGTGATTGCGGCGCGGCGCCCGGCGTGGTGCGAGGTGTCGCGACAGCTTTGTGCTGACAGACAATTTAATGTCACTATTCAAGCGAGTAAATTTAACTTCCATTTTTATGGAATCAGAGCAGCAACGAAATTTGTATAGTTACTTATACCAACTTATAATGCCATACAAATTCTAGTTTGTGCTAACTCGGTCGAACGGTTAACGAAACTCGCACCGGCCGCTCTATCGGAATGCAACAACAACTGCGACAGCTTTCACATTGCTGTGTGGAGTTCTGTGCGCTATTTATCTGACCATGGTCTTTTATAGATAATTAATTAATTCATCATTTTAATTAAACAGGTCGTGAAGAAAGCTTTTTCCTCAAAGTCAGAGTTGTTTTGAAGGATTCCAACTACATTATTGTAGTACACTCTCCGTCCACTCATCCAGAAAGCTAATATCACAGTTTTATATTGGCTATTGAAGTAAGGTTGTACGTTTGTAAAATGACATGGATTATGCGTTTCTTTTAGTACTTATGCCACTATGTGCCACTGTGCCAAAGCATGTGTTGAATGGGTTCAGAATATTATCGTTCAACTTTACGATACGACGTTAGTTTTATTGGGTTATAATAACACATTCGTTACCTAATTAAAAATATTACGAGTCCAATCTCGTCACACATGCTTTTTTAATATAAGGTCCTGTAATCCAATACAAGTAAACAATTTTCTCAGCTTCTTATTCTTATGGTAATCGTAACTCTACGTTATACTTAATTTTTATTTATGAACTCGTTTAACGGCGACGACGACGTCAACGTAATAGGTATTTACCTAGTCTTTATTTACCTATTAATAGGTACTTACCTAGTATTTATTTACCTATTATATACCTACCTATAGTAATACAAATAATTCACACGTTTTTCAAAGAAAAGCAATCAATTAACATAGAAAAATACTGTTAAAAGTTACTCTATATGTAGCAGGTATAGAGGAGTCCGGTCCGACACGTTTGTAAAATTGAAGGCGATCAAAAGTTTTCTTATTAAAAAAGTAATTTAGCGATATAGCAGCCGGCCCGCGGTGATCGATCACATCGGAATGTCTCGAGTTCTCGATATATTGTTTGTCAATCGCCTAATTGTTTGTCCTCTACACTCGAGTGGCCACATATTTGCCGAAATCATTTCGAGTGGCGATGGCGGCGATTTAGGCGGATGTTATCCGTTTTTTTGTGTAATTTGAAACAGATTGTTATTACTAGTTATATCATGCCGTTGACGTGATTACCTCGTAAATACGCATAATTATTGTTTATATACAAACTCGTTGATATAATTTGACTTTACTCCCTTAGAATGACGCACAATTTAGAATAGTTTTTACTCGAAATAAATACATAATGCTTACGTGAGAAATGTAATGATACCGCAATGACATATCAAAACAACTCGTAAGCTAATGGTAAAATAATTCTTAGGAGTTGTTAAAATAAAACGCTGCGAAACGTTATGAGGATTAATATTTTTTTTCTTTCCATCGTGCTTCCGCTCTACGAAACTAGATTTTCTTGGATTTCGCAGCAGTTTTCCGCAATTATTAGTGCAATCTATCCACTAATAACAACACCTTAGAACAATCGTAAATATTAGATACATCTGTAGACTTTGTAAATCCATAAATTATTATTATACCTAGTTATTATAGTTACCATATATCCTATAATTACCATATTACTAAAAACAAATATCAAATGTTTTTTGAATTTTTGCAACGATTGAATTGATTTCGATGAAATTATATAATTTAATTTCAATTTTACGGATCTACTCGCGTTTATTTTACACATTACTTTTAAAACTGCCACTACGATACCACATTGATTCATTCATTTTGGTTTAGACGCATTCAACTCACAATTCTGTTATCATTTTTAAGACTAAGTGCTGCTACTTCACTTGCTGATCTTGATCATCATTTTGCATCCAGATCTCTGCGCGTCTGTCGGGCATGGTGCTGGGCGAGGCGACGCTGCAGCGCGTGGGCGAGGTGTTCGAGCGCGAGCTGGAGGCCGGCCTGCGCCAGCAGCCCTCCAGCCTGCAGATGGAGAACACCTACATCCCTGAGCTGCCCGACGGCACGGGTGCGTTAATTGCCCTCGCTGCTGGTCCTTCTATAGCAACTGCTGACCCCCCTGAGACAGCAACGAAATCTATCGCAGACATTAAAAGCTCTTCATTCTCTTTAACTTGCATGCAGCAAATAGTTACATTCCGACGTCATCGATAATGCTAATCCATAGCAATATTGGAGTTATTGCAACGTCGCCTCAGAAGACGACCATCACGAGATTCCATTATAAACCAATATTGATGATTCTACAATTAGGTCACTTAGACTGCTTGCGTTATCCTCACAAAAGTGATCAGTATTAATGTTGTGGTTCCAGAGGAGGGTCTGTTCCTGGCGCTGGACCTGGGCGGAACCAACTTCCGCGTGCTACTGCTGGAGCTACGTGGCGGCCAGCTCATCCGTGAAGACGTCAAGCAGTACCACATCAGGTCAGCTACCACCTTCTGTTAAAATATTAATAGAAGAGTGCTCAATGCTTCATGGAATTATTCAATTCATATGCCGTTTTGGCAATGCCACTTGACTCATACAGTTCAGGGTCCAGAGAATTTTTTATGATAATTGTGGTGATGATGGTTGCAGCGACGCGTTGCGAGTGGGTCCTGGCGAGGACCTGTTCAACTTCCTGGCGGACTGCGTGCTGGACTTCGTGCGCTCCGAGGGCATGGAGAAGGAGGCGCTGTCCCTCGGTACGGATGATAGGGCGGTCTTTTGGAAACGTTTTAAAAGTCGATAGCTTTCATATGATACTCGTACGTTAATTAGTTTTAAAACAAGGAATTCTAATATCAGGAAAAAGATAGTACCAAGATTAAGTGGTATTTTTGGAACTACAGCCTTAATTTCACGGAATCTTCAGCGTAATACTTCCAGACGATGATGAAACAGCAACAGAAGTCCACATTATTGATCTCTGAAAGCAATAGTACACTGTAAGCGATCACTGCTGTTCTAAATGTTAGTAAAACTGCCTTAGTTAAATATGTATATGTATAGTTTATTAGATTATATAATACTGGCCCCGCCCCGGCTTCGCACGGGTGTACTTTTATTATTAAACATTTTGAGATATAAAGTAATTTTTTTTTAAATATAGCCTATGTTACTCAGCGCTAATGTAGCATTCAAATAGTGAAAGAGTTTTTTAAATCGGTCCAGTAGTTTTTAAGTTTATTCGTTGCAAACATACATACAAAAATAAAAAGCTTTCTTCTTTATAATATTATGGTATAGATTACTATTATTGTGTGTACTCATGTGATTTTATTATATATTTTTTTTTAAAAATAATATATTTTAATCTATATTGTATGCCGTGGCAGCCTTTTAGCTTAAGCCCATTTTTGTACGAAAACAATTTTGCTTGTATTTGTGTTCATCTTGTCGATTGTCCTGTTAAATGAAATAAAAATAAATAAATAAATAAGACATGCACTCGCCTCTTATAAGTGCACTATTGTGCTTAACCTGAATATTTTTTTTTTCACCTCCTTGGTCGAGTGGCTTGCACACCGGTTTTCATGGTGTCGCCATCTCTGAGGTCCCGGGTTCGATCCCCGGTCGGATCAATTTAGAAATACCTGTTTTTCTAAATTGTTTCGGGTCTGGGTGTTTCCTGTGTATAATAAGTATGTATTTAAGTATATTATGTATTTTTATCCGTTGTCTAGTTAACCATATAACGAGTTTCTTAAGGAAGCTTTTCTTGGGGCTAGATAATTGGTGTGAGTGTGGAAAAAAAAAAAAAAAATTTCACTTTTAGAGCAGCAATGATCCCTTGTACTAACTAAAGATACTTATTTGTTGACACTATGCCTGGCATCCCACAGGGTTTACGTTCTCGTTCCCGATGCGCCAGCACTCGATCCTGTCGGGCGAGCTGATCACGTGGACCAAGAGCTTCAAGTGCGGCGGCATGGAGGGCGTGGACGTAGCGGCGCTGCTGCAGCGCTGCCTGCGCGCGCGCAACCTCGACGTCACTGTGCGCGTGCTGCTCAACGACACCACGGGCACGCTCGTGGCCGGCGCGCACATCGACCCCGCGGTCGGGGTACGTACAATACACTAACTAATTCTTATTAACTGAGAGTGTGGAGGTACAGGGTTGCAGTATGTACTGCAAGGTTGCTGAAGAGCAGACCTTCATGGAATAGCTTATAATATGAAAAACGATAAGTCATCATATTGGACGATGGCATGCAAAGAAGACGCATCTTGAGGTTCTAAGTTTAGGAATTTAAAAAAAATCGCTAAGTTTTCACCTATTTCAGTGGCATCCAGGAGAATTGACTTCTTTCATAACGATGTTTGTTAAATTTCTTTCGTTGACACTTTTACAGAGTAGGTCAACCAAAGAAGTCAATTTTCAACGTTAAAACAGGTGATGCAAAATATATGCCTAGTCGTACAGACCAGAACTGATACTCGACGTCAAGTAAAGTAGCTTCATAACTCTTTGATCTTCTAAGTTTGCCACGTTTTACATACATAAGAAGATCAGTAATTTAACCCTGAAAGAGATTTCAAACGTGACAGTATTCGCCTAACTTACGGTAGACTGCCGTCGTATATGCCCCGATCTGGTCATAAAAACGCTATGTGGTTTCAGATCGGCGTGATCCTGGGCACGGGCTCCAACGGGTGCTACATGGGAGCGCGCGTCGCGCGTGCAGCACTGGGAGACGGGGCGCGGGCGCGGCGCGCGTGCGGGACGTGTGCGTGGACGTGGAGTGGGGCGCGTTCGGCGACAACGGCTGCCTGGACTTCATGCGCACCGACGTCGACCGCGAGGTGGACGGCCACTCGCTGCTCGTCGCCTCCTTCACGTTAGTGCCTTTTGTAAACTGTACCAGCATTCGTATAACAGTCAGGTTCATTCAGGCATTCTCGTTTATGCAAGTTACACAAGCTTGCATTACGACAATGAGTTTAGTTTAATATAATTCAAACTTAATTTTTATAAAAAATAAGATAACATTTTATTAAATTATTCTATGTTAGTTACGTAAATATTTGTTGTTGTCGTTATGTTATCTGACATCGTTCTATAGTTTTATGTGGCTTCTTTTGTACGAGTTGCCTTCTTAATCTAAGCAGACCTCGTTAGGATTGCATTTAGAGCTCCCAGGTGTTCGCCGAACACTTATTCGATGACGGTTGTTAATAATTGAAGTGTCAATATTTATTACTAATTTTGGTGTGCACTAATAATTGGTATACATATTAGAATCTAAGAATCTGAATAATTGAGAAATTAACATAATAATATTATGTATTCTGTAAGTGTTCCTTATTTATAAACGGTTCTGCCCCCAGGTTCGAGAAGTACATCGGTGGCAAGTACCTGGGCGAGGTGGTGCGCGCGGCGCTGGCGGCGCTGGGCGCGCGAGCGGCTGTTCCCGGCCGAGCCGCTGCCGGGCACGCTGCACACCGCCGACATCAGCGCCATCGAGCAGTTAGTACTACCTACCTACGGTCATGTAACGGTGTCTAAACCACAGGTGTAGAAGCAGCACGAAGGACCACCGCGTATACGCGACGTTTTATGTTTGAATTCTATTTAAGTAAAGCGAGCAGCGAAAGTATAGGTTACCGAGTCGGATGCCGACAAAAATTTTGTTTGGAAAACTTAATACTGTGACCGAAAGCGATGCCTATGCTATATGGTACGGTTCTGAAATTATAAACAGCTTAAAAAAGACGTAATATCTCGATTCCAACGATTTAAACTCAAGTTATTTGCAATAGCAATTAACTTCACATCATTCTTCGCCGGAAAAGACGAGTATTGTCACATGTCACGGTCGTAATAAACTACAGTTATGCATTTGGAATTTGTGACCCAACTCTCGACAGCGAAGACCGACGGGTCGACTATTCGGCGGTCAGTTTAATAGCCATTAAACGGTTCGGTTACGCTTTGTCCATTTCGATGACATATGTATTTACAGTTATAGTTTTCTCGAAAGCGAGTTTTATCAATACATCGGTGGGTGTGCGAGACCGCATAAGAGCGACTTGCGGTATGCTTCTTTCTGTGGCGACGAGTCGAGTCGGAAACATGTA